>DWQL01000606.1:0-14261 GCA_018231265.1 Noctuana haematospila | reverse complement strand
ATTGCATTTTTGGCATCAGTATCGATCCCTAATCACCCCCTGATAGTTATTTTGAAAATATATTTCATGTACAGAATTGACCTCTCTACTGATTTATTATAAGTATAGATAACGGTCTTCAAGAAAGACTATTTTTTATTTATGCAGAAGTTAAAGAAAATTATATTCCTATGCAAAGAGAATGCTATATATAAATTAGGTACTTAAACATAGATAATAGAGGAAAGTATCATAATTCTCCAATGGCGAGCCGGCTAATAGAATTCGTTTCATAAGTTTCATAAATTCTTAAAATGTTAAACGGCATTATACTCTAGCGCTGCAGTATCATCCATTAGATCCTCGGGACAGTTCGATCCGACCTGCATGAATATGAAAATGATACATTTTGCTTTTTGGGCTGATTCACAGATTGTTTTAGTACTGATACCTACTTCTGAAAAGACTTGTGATTCAGACAGATGTTTTAAAAACGATTAAAATGATAAAGTTTTACGGGAATAAAGTGTGGTTTCTTTATAACCAAGAAAATTTGAACTATAATATTATGTAGTCGTCAAGCTAATTTTTTCTAGCTCTATGAAAATATATATTGTATAAAATTTGCCACTTCTCTTTAAATTATTAATGAAAAAGTACTAACTATTACTATTAAAGGATTTTTACACCATTTCTATAAAAGTTAATACAAAAATTCCCTTTGGGACTCTGACATCAATTTAATGTTATGAAATCTTCGTGGCACATGCAGCTTAATTTAAATTAGAGCTGTTATAGTTATATTTGATTATCTTCACTAATCTGCTGTAACACGATGAAGTTTAATAAGCGCTGGTCGCTCGCCAAACTAGCAACGACACTGCACTTTCAACCGACCTACATTATGGACACTAGTTTATAAAATAATGCTTGAAGAATATAAATCTCGCTGTGATGGAAGAAACAAAAACAAATAACTCATAAATGGCAATTCTGAACTAAAAGAAAATCGGTACAAATGTATCCATTAATAAAATACAATTTCTTTAGTGTCGAGAAAATGTTAGCAGATCTTGGAAGGAGATCAGGCTAAGCGTGAAAGGACACCTACATAAGATATTTAGAGATAGGGCCTAAGTGCCGTCGGGTCATTTGATTCTTCTCGACTGAGTGTTTTATTTTCTCTGGCTGTTATTAGCTTGATTTACTGTATGGTCACAATAGCGTCTACAAAAAAATCTTCGCCTAATGGCTAGATCACATTTGCGAATACTTCAAAGTCAGCACTACAGCACAGTCACGTACAAACTTAAATAAACATGAAAAAGAAAACAAAAGCTGTATATTCCAGCTACCTGCGATTTTATATAATAATTATGATTTTATTTTATTACCTCTGGATATAATGTTGCCTCAAAATCCTTTGTTTCTGTTGAGGTCTGACCTACATTATACCCTTTTTTCATTTCAAAATAATTAATTATTGCGGGTGTCAGGTAATTCCATGTAATTTATGAATGGAATTACAGCGGCTACGGGGCGGATTGCATCGGACGAATTAATATTAACGATCGTATCCATTAATTGGGACATTAAAACATTCGGCCGAATCAATTTTGCTGTTTTTCCGCCATCATTCGTTACAGCAAGCGACAAGATAACGCCTCCGTTCAGCACTATCGTAAGCAAATTTTATCTCTTCTTCGTTTGAAATAAGCTCGTCATTTGCTTGTACTATATTAATACATACTATGATAACTTTAATTATTAGCCTACGTGGTAAATATGAATTTATTTCCGGTATAATTGCCGGTTGTACTGGTTAATATGCAATAATGACCGAATGGCCAGCGGCTATAACGCTCAACAGTTAACAGCTCTCCACCAAATATTTTCGTTTAATTTTAGTTGTAAAATTTAAATTGGTCCAAAAAGGGTAATTTTCGAAAAGTAGCCCCAAGCATCTGATAATAATGCCTTTGTAGATCAGAACGATATGTACGATAATAATAATTTAAATAACGTTCAATAGGTTTTTCTTGAGTCAGCACGAAAAAAGTTGAAATAGTTTTCTGACTTCAAAATGGTTAAATTGTACAATTTCATGGGTATCTTCTTTAAGGTTCATCTTTTGAGTGTAAACTATCTTTTACTCAAAAATAAGATGGAATTTCATGTTTTACGAATCCATTTCCTGTTATAGAACAATGTTAGATGTCTGATGGGTGTAGTGTACGTAGCAATAATATTCCTGATATTGTGTGATAAAATACTTAATAATCCATCGTTCAGTATATCCCCATTGGATCAGATGGTTAAGCTATTTACCCACTTCGTCAAATGAGGTAATGTTCAAACAGATATCCCTAACGAACCAACTAATTATTTCGCTGCCATAACTGACTATTCAAATTGTATGAGAACCGAATTTCGCCTGTCCGAGTATGCTTCGCTCGATCGGATCATTTGCACTTCGCTTATTAGATATTCACCTTATGGGTATAGTTTCAGTGTTGAATTTTATTTGAGGAAATACTGGGATGGGCACTCACCGCAGCGGTGCAGCCTAGTGGATGAATGAAAACCACTCCTTTAGTGGAGTACCTTAGTTCTGTAAGGCATTAAGGTAACGTTTGAAGTATAACAGAATTTCGAAAGAAGTAAACACTGTACGTGTTTTCCGAGAACGGTAAAACTGCAATGAATTTCGATTAAATGATTTTGCTCTCGTTTTTTTAGGTACATAGTTTAAATATCATAAATCATAGAATAAATTAAAAACAATGTAAGATTAAGTAGAATATCTTTATCACGGTGCAATTTATTTCGACAAATATAATCGTATCTACGAGTACATTAATTTGTTCAATATCTATGAACCATAACGATTGTCTCGAAAGGTTTCCTGCATTAATTTTTAGGAATATTCCGCGACAAATTGTCCAGCTGATACCTTCTCAAATTGTTGTCCATTTTCTGACATAGATAATAAAATATAAATATAGTAACCCCGTTTTTGTTCACATCCATATTATAATGACAAACGGCTTTACAGATATGTGATTTATGTGCCATCTTACTCGTTCCATAACGCTTGCGTTCTCCAATTCTTCGTTGACTTTCGCATGAATGCCCAATTTCTGATCTAGTTCCAAAATAATGTAATCGGTATTAGCTTTTGTGATCCGAAGACAGAATTGCGCATGACTGACTATCAATAAGACGTCTTCCATTTACACTGCTGTATCCTAAAGTAATAGTTGAACATTTATTATAGAAGTAGCGATTTAGAATGCAGTGCTCACTGGTGACCACTGTCATTAAGATCCTTAAACTTACTCAAACAGCTTAGACCATTTATTTACTAGTATATCCAATCTAAGTCAAACAATGTCAAAGTTTTTTTTAAGAGGATAAAATACAATTTGCTTACCGATTTGTTTTTATTTAGCTTATGTAACAGCTCTAGCAAATAGTAACCGACGGTTTTCCATTAGTATATTTTGTATTAGTGTATTCCATTAGTGTATTCCAGTAGTATATTTTGTGTATTTGCTTCAATTTAATCAGAATATGGGAGAATTTCGTTTGCTTTCATAGTAGATAATTACCAGCTAATATTTATGTAGCTACAATATTATTGTACCTATTTATGTATGTGTAAAGTATAAAAGCAAATTCATATGGACCATTAGACACAAATTTACCAAACCTACTAATGAAACAAGAAAGTTACGACACTTAACAAAATATTTATTAGAAAAAGCTTATATTCAGTAGTGGGATACTAACTGTTTTATAATGATAATCATTAAAAATACTATGAAATTTCGTCTTCCCCTATCCATCCATCTATAGCCTTTGGAAGTCCACTACTGACCACAGGCCTCCCCTAGTTACCTCCACTCCCATCCGGTCCTGCGTCCTCTAAATCCAGCAATTTCTCACTATCTTCGTAAAGTTACTAAAGACAAAATTTTGGTTGTACTATAAACTACATACTCTTCATTCGTAGGTACAGGCCTGCAGTAAAAATATATATGTTTAAGGTCGTGAATCGCCGGATTCACGTGAAAATGATATTGAACATACTCACACGCTTTTAAACGATTCCGAAGATAATCTATGTGATGCGAAACGCATAAATTTCGCAAGGAAAGTATTCCCGCCCTTTGTCACGACGTCGGGTAAAAGCTTTCGCATTATTATTAATGTTAGTTGAAGTCGCCCTGTTCCGCAGTCCGCAGTCGTTTGTGCCTGGATCGTGATTTATATAACGTCAAATTATTACATTTAAAGACGAAGTGAACCAGCAGGTCTAAGGATATTAAATATTTAGCTACTTTTCAGAACGTCTAACTCTGTACAGAAGATCTGTCTACGTTTGTAAATACCTTATGTGTTGCTTCCCCTTAGAAGTACTTTGTAAGCCGGCATTTCACGTATCCTGATATTTGATAGCTTCGATACACGTAATGGGACTCTTTTATGATTAATTGGAAGTTTTATTTATATCACCTTTACTTATAATAATAATAATATATTTACATACTGATTAATAAATGAATACACCAGTGTGCAGATTGAATTATCATCTTCTGGATGCATAATCAGATTAAATATCATGCCATTATAAATTTCTCATATAGTGTAGTCTTACTACTCCAAACAAGGTGAGTTTGCGATTATCAGCCGGCAAATCTTATTACACCTTCTGTCTCCATCATCAGAAAAGCTTGTTGATACCAAAGCATTCTATTGTCATGTAAGCAAAATTATATTGACAAGTGGATGTAGGTTATTTGCGCAAAATTTGAATCGGAACGACATAACAAAATTAAATAATGCAAGTTAAATAAAAACTTTTAAAAGTGCTGTTAGCTTACAGTTAGTATTATTACAGCTAATACTAGCAGTAAATTTTCTTCTCATTCCACTGTAACTATCGAACTAATACCCAATTGAGATATAATTGGCAAATATCACCGCACTTACCAGTTTCTCGCTCGCTTCAATTACTCCTTTGAGCTCAAGCTTAGAAAATGGTTTTATTGTTGCTATGTAAAAAAACTTCAAACGATAACAAGAAAAGAATTATAAAATATTGATACGAAATGTTATGTTATTGTAAATACAAAAACACATGTTACAAATACATACACAAAATTAAAGATAAGACGTGTCACAAATACTTTATGAAGTTGAACTAACACAGTATCTATAGCCATTGGTAATGCAACATTGATCGCTGTCATCACGACTAATGAAAAGGAGTAGCTATACAAAATACCGTTTCCTGCAAAACCTATCCAAATTTTCAATTGACCTTGATAAGCGTTCCCCTTTCCAGCGAATTTATATAACGTACATAATATTTGAGTGTCCAACCCAACTTATGCTGGGCTATTACATATTTATGAAGGGTATTCGGACACCGCTGTAATTTATACCATCTCGCAGAATATACTACCAGCAGCAGATATTGCTTTTGCGTAAAAGCCTGAATATAATACATGTTCTTAAACGTCACAAAAAGTTGTTAAAAGACCTTAAGGGTAAATTGCGATGAATATCTTAATAGTCATGGCACATGACTTAAGGGCGATGTGATCAAAGTTCAAAAAAGAAAAATTATAAAGAATCTTTATGCTAAACTAAAACTTTGAAGAGTACTTCTGAGAAAAGGGCTGGTAATATTGGGTAAGCTTTTCTGTGTTGCGGCTTTTCAGTCTTCGAAACATGATGTTGTCGAAATAACTCTCAAGTTATTTTGAAATCCATCTTAGACAGAGAATAATATGGAAAATTAAACTCAATATTCCTTACTAATTGGTCAGGATAATTCTAAACGTTCTCATGTATGGGACAGACTTTTAACAATTTATTTACCTGAATATTTTATTAAAATAAATATACAATACATACAGCTGTCTGTTTTAAAAAAATCAATGATCTAATTCTAATCTAAATATACGATTTACAACGTTCTCTAGAAGGATAAACCAAATATTCTCAGCAGCGTTGAATTTTAATCGAATGGAAACAATACAATTTGTTAATTCATCGCCGACTTGAATTAAATGGCCTGAAGCTGGAATCCCAACCACTCCGGTAATTATATCTCCGCTATATATTGTCTGTTCAGTTTATAAATGGCTCTCGGTGTGGACTACCGTTGGAACTTTTGAAATTCTTTGCTAGTTGTCATTTAATTCCACTCGAATCTCCGGCCGAAATAAATCGAATTAAAGCTTAATAAGATATATGAGCTCCCGATATACGTCCGAATTTATTTCAATAAACGCTACGCGTGTACGGAGTGTACACTTTAATTGGATCACGCGACTTTATATTATGAATAAATGAGCAAAAATTAAGCTTGTATCGAAAAATTTTCGTGGCAAAAACTCATGGGCACCGTTTTACAGTATTCGTTTACGAACTCATTTTATTTGTAGTTCTATTTATTTTAATATGTATATAAAATTAATAATATGAATATTATTATGTAGATCATTAACCACACTGTATGAGTCGCATATATGTCTAAATTTACCTAAGAAACAAATACGGTTTCCGAAACTTTTTAAAATCTCATTAGTTAATTAGAAAAGTCAAATGTATGGAAATGTTATAGGCGAATGAGGAGAGCGGGGAAGTGCGGGGCCTTCAAAAACAGGCTACAACGTTTGTGCGAAAAAATGTATAAGAGGGCCTCTTCTTCGTATTTTCTCTATGTTCATTCTATAGCACACAACTAATTAACTGCCATCATTATTTACGAACTATGTATCAAATTAAATTAAAAGCCAACAAAATGTGTGAAGCAAATCCTATTCAGGGCATGTATTATGGAAAATGAAAATGATGGAAATTTCCTCTAAAATCGCGTAACTACACAGTTTCAGTGTTTACGTCATTATAACTGAAGCTGTACTAACATAATAATGTTCTAATTAGTATGAAATTTAAACATAATTTTGCGCGCGGTATTTAACACGCATTAGCTTCACTGATAACTAACTATGTAAAAAGAATATTTGAAACCATTGTCAGAAGTCAGATTGTGCAAAAATTTTGCATGCCTACACGCATATTATGTCGGTTGACAACATAAAAACTTTTTATCATTTGATCCTCTTGGTAACGACTCTGATCCTAGATCATATTCAGGGTCTAATGATGGGGCCGTAAGTCAGAAAACAGCCTTAAGTGATGAAAGCAAGATGGCGCTCTGAAGCCATTCACATTAAAGTGAAGCATATAACTTTCTAAGGCCACATCAAACAAACTTTTCTATTAACAGTTAATCACCAATCCGATTCATATATATCCTCTTTACCATAAAATACGGATCGCGGAAAAATATCCCCCTATCGGTTTACGGGACAAAAAACTCGTCCCCCCGAATTGTATATCTCTAATCGTTCATAAAACTTCCTTCGCTAAATGTATGTCCTTTCACACAAATACCACTTATAGTAAATTTATTTTGTGCCGAGACATAAATAAGTCGGGGGAGGCAGGATATTGTAAGTAACTGCCGAAACGCCTTTCGCTACGCAAGTTTTACATGGGACCCACTTTCCTCGTTTCCGAGTGTTTTGGCCGCGCAGACAGATCAGTGCGTAAGAGTCAGTTTCCCTCGGTTAATAATGCTGTTTCACTGACAGCGAGCTAAGAACATTTAGCGAATTTAAGATTGGCCGTACTTTGCTGTGATAAGCTGAGTATCGATTCATTAAGGCTTTGTGATTTACTGCATCGTAAATAATTTGTTATTTATACACTTGATATTACAAGAGTGAAAAGGGTTATTTCCGCCGGCTTTTTTCCGGTCTACTTTAGCCAAAATAAAAGAGTATTGACTTAAAATTAAAAGAAAAATTATTAAACTAAGGAATATAAAAATGTAAAATTCATTCATATTATGTTTTCCCGGAAAGTGAAATGTAAAATTCTTTGAGAAAAAGAATTTATTCTTTAACCCGAATAAATACCAATTTGCTATGATCCACTAAGTCATTAAAAATTAATATTACCTTGTCTAATATTTTTAATTTTTATCACTTTTGTAATCATAGTTTATTCACCGACGATGAAACACAAAGGAAAGAGTTACTTCCCTCCAGAATTAATGGAGCAAAAACTTTATTTGTGCGTTCTGTATTGGGTGAATAAGCGTCCGGTGTCTTTACAGCAATTGAGATTTAGGAGGAGGACGCTGGAGTTAGAGAAGGCTATTTTGTTCATGTTGGATAATTTATGTAGTTTGTACAAAATACACATAATATTGTAAAAAAAAAATATGCAAGATAAATCTAAACCCTTTTTTCCATTTCTTCGTACCTTATACCCGCTCCTGTTAGGATCTCTACAGCCACAGACAATTTAGCTCATAGTGTATTTAGCCGAACTAACATGAATACCGCTAATGTGACTAACAGCTTTCATACATACCCATAATCAAAGATTGAGATACTTATAAGATCAAAACATCTGCAAAAATATTGATCACAACGAAATAATTCTTAGCAGCAGAAAACGGCGTAGACGCAGACTTAGATCAAATACCGTATCTGATCGTATATTAGAACACAGAATATAAGTCTCAAGCTAATAAATTGGGTAGTTTTACAAACTAACTTAACGATCAATCCTGTTTATAAAAATTTGCAAATCCCTTTATAATTGAGCTACGCTTTCTAAGTTGACTGATATATGCTGACATTACTATCTTTAAATATTTTCTGTAAGCTACAAACTATATTATAATATAATCACAAATTTAAATTCAGTGCCAAAATCAATATACTCAAAACCTATAAACACTACCGATACAAAATTAAATACAGAAAATTTGACAATAATGTTCTACGAGAACCATAAATGAAGCGCTGAAAAAATCTCGTTGACATAACCGGTGATACTCGTGCCTTTTACCGGTCGTTCCGCCGCGGGGCTGGAAAATAATTTTTCTCTTGCTAATTAATAACTCCATAAGCTTTTATTCGTTCGTTAAACCCACATGGTATCCGAGTCACCTTTACGGGGAGATAGGGCCCGCTCGGGCTTTTTATTAAATTGCTATACGATCCCGTCCTCTCATGAATTTTGCCTATCTTCAACAGCGCTGCTTTCGCGAGATTCTGTTTGCTGTGGAAATACATCGCTGCAAATAGCTTTAATACTGTTTATTTCTAGAAAAACATGTTTGAATTATCACTGTATACAAAAATTTGTATTATTCACAAAATTTTTATTATAACTAACTCCCTTCTTTCTTCTTACCTTTATATTTTTGTTACATTAGATAGATGATAACAAGATAATACATATTATTAAAAGATAAGGTATCTATAATCATTATTATTGACCCATATTTGTCCCATAACTATGTTCTGATTCTGCTTCAAGCGTCTTTTGGCTAAGACTGAAATGCTTAGGTAATGCTCATTATTTTCCTTTAAAACTTTTTAGCTGTTTGAAGTTTGTTGAATGGACTTTATTATAATGCTCAATTACAAAACGCCGGTCTAACATGAGAAAAATCTATAAACCTAAGCTCACAAACCACTAAAAACTGTAGTTTCATCTTCATCAAGATTATTTAAGAATTTCTTCAAAATGCCATTAGTATCCACAAATACTGCAGTACATTCAAAAAGTACATCAATTTCTAAATTTACTGCCGCATATAAAAATACATTATGCCGCTTATTAAACTCTTCTAAAGCTACACGTTCCCATATATCTTCATCGCCATCTGGTAACATAAGGGTTTTAAATTGCTTTACTGGGTTTTTCTCATAAATGTTGCCTATCTCCTCCGGCGGTTCACGTGATTTTCGTTTAAATATTCAGCACCATAGTTCGGAGCAGCTGGCGCTTTATCCGTGTTGCAAATACTGTGTAGGTGCTGGTATTATGATAGCAGAGAAGAGATGAGAGGAAAATGCTGTCTTGCTGAAGAACAAAGTAAGTAAGCGAATGTTTAAAGAGGATTAAGAGTTCTGATAACCGGGTTTTATAAGTAGATTTTTAACTGTTTCCTGTATTGAAGAAATTCAATTAAACAGTGCTTACTAATCTTCAGATCTTTGAGGCTATTTTAAAATTACACGTTATTAATATTAACATCCTAAAGGTATAAATTAGGCTCACATTTTGTACCACTTTAGTTTGGTTGAATAAAGAATAAATTCAGTTGTATTTCATTAGAGTTGAGATTATCGTCAAAACTTACGAGTATATTGTAGGCGGTAGAGCTTACAGAGTTCGCACGGGGAGGTACCACCGCTGCCCTCATAACCCACCGTGAAGCAATTCTAGTTGCAAGTTGTTGTGTTTCGGTTGGGGAGGGTTGGTTCCGGACACACTGTATTTGAGGTGACCATCTTAATCCTCATAAGTAGCAACGCCTCCACGTATGATCTCAGATACGACGACTCTCCTATTTGAGGTTTGACATGGATGTCCAATATGTGCATATGTTGCAGTGCCTGTTTAACATCAGGTGGCCTGCACATTTGCAACTCATAAACGATAAAAAAATTAAGTTCTCTGCACGGCTGCGTTAAACTGTTTATCGCCTACTCGCTTGCGCAGTGGGAAGTGGAAAGTCCACACTTATCTGGCGACGAAATTCTGCTAAATACCAGCGCCACTCGCCTTTGCTTTGCACGTTTTCTGATAGAATGATACCCGGAATTGATGGCGTTTATCTATTTTGGCGCTAGTTTCCTTATGCTACTTTTAAATGCAACAATTTAAATGCAGCAGTCATAGCCTAGTGGTTGAATTTCATCTTACCGTTCTGGTGGATCCGGGTTGAATTCCCGCCCACACTTCTAATTTTTCAAATTATGTGCGTCTGACAAATAGATTTAGTATTGATAATCTCATTTTTAAATCCTTAAAAACAATTGAAACCTGTTGAAATAAGGATTTTATTCACAAACTTCCTCCCTTTATTCTATTCGAGAGATAGGGCCGTTTGTCGTAATAATGCCGCTATCCTTATAACAAATACCAGCCCTATTAAAAGTCCAGTAGCCTTGGAAAGTGACAAAAAATCGGGTTAAAAATGAACCTCCACATCATTACAACAGAGCAAAGTTAAATAAAGCCCGCGCTTTTATTATTTGGGGTGTCCCTAACGTCTTGATCGCATTGAGGTTATTTGTTTAGCGGGCCCCTAAGTGGACATTTTGTGGCGATGACCTCCAGGGGATTGTCTGTAAACAAAGTGAGAGGAATATGCGATAAGAGGCTTTGTTTATTCTTACTATCAATTTGAAACGAGAGCTGTGTGCTCAATAATATGAGTATATTATTATACCTTTTGAAAAAGATTTTTTTAATAAAATAATATTTAAAGTTAGAATTAGTATGTCATTGTTTTGCTCGGATAGGCACTATAGCTGCCCTCATAACCAGCCGTGTAGTCTTGTGAGTAGCGCCTATCAACATATAAATTTACCGCTGTAATGAAACCTGCCATTTCAAGCTGAAAAGCAAACTCCAGCTTATGCAAACTTGAGAAAATTATTAACATTAAAGATTATTAAACGTTAAACGTTAATGTTTCGCGAGTGAGAGGGACAGCGAATTATTTACCCTCGTCTCCTGATCTAAGACGAAGTCTTTGGAAAATACGAAAGGGTAGCTTATCATTGCGTTCATAATCAAATTACATTGATCTTAACAAAACTTGGTTTGATTATAGAGTTACAGATACGTTTGCTGCAAGCTATACTTTTTTAGCATTTTTTTTGCATAACGTGTGTAATTCATGTGAAGTTCGAACGTTTCTGGACTATTGCCGGTTTCGCTAGTTTTAAAGTGTTCCTGTTTAGTTCCGTTCCTATTAGGTTCCTTTATTACACCTACATTTGACATACTATAACCAAACAATGGGATAGGATAGGATGGATAGGATTTGTTGTTCAAACGCAATCTCTGAAATGTGGACTATTTACATAAGCAACATTCTTAAATGGCATAAAAAAGCTCGGACATCTTTCTGTGTAACTTATTAGTATGTACTATTATATGATAATAACATCAATCTGGTGCTAATAAAACAGCTAAAACAATTTCTAAATCTTCGTACCGCCTACCCAGCAGCACGTACGTGGCAATAAGATCAGCCTTTATTTGGCATAAGGTACTCGTACAATGACGTCGTACAGCTTATTCATACTCCGAGGACGTGCCAAATATCTCGCCAACTCCGTGTATGTGCATAACTTTACCTGCTTCCCGAGATTTAGAGACTAGAATTACTCGGGATATTTTAATTGAACATTGTTCTATATTTGATGTAAGGTCGTTACCCTCGTTTCTTGGTAGGAACTTTTTCACAAAGAACTCTTTCATAGTCTCATTTCGTTTGGTATTCTTTTAATATGTGGATTCATACGTTTGAAGTATTTTTGGTACAACTTTATTTCGTGTTTGTAAAGGAAATTTGTAAGCATTGAATTCCTTTGGCGATAAATTTATTGATACGATACGACCATTATATGTGGTCTATGTGAACATGACTGGCAGATTATTGGCAATTCTTGAAGTTTTGAAAAAAAAACCAAAAGGTGATGTGAGAAAATCCGTAATAAAACGTTTTCCGCTAAAATCAATATAATTTCAAATATCGCTCCTCTAGTACTTATTACGTAATTATTCTAAGACTTATTGTTAATTTTCACAAGCTCAAAGTCATTCTTGACTTTTTAATAAATATAATTTTATAACGATCATCAACATAATGATATTCTATATGACATGCTCTTACTACGAGGACGTACAACTTTGCAAAAGAACTCAATAGTAGATAAGATTCCAGCGTGAGTTTCGTTCTAATTTCACCAAACATTTCACACGAGTGCCGGCCCAAGTTTCGGACGTTTAAAATGATGTATGGAATGTAACTTACCATTCTCTATAGCGAACGGAACGATAAAATATTTCCCGACTTCAGTTTCAATTGCAGGCGGGGTCGGAGGTATTTTTAAAAGTATATTCTTTGTTGAGAAAGTAGGTGAAGCACCTACTTTTATAGTGTTTGCTGTTTGAAAGTTGATGTAGTTAATTTCTTTGCTGTTTCTTCATCGTGTTATGTCGGGTCGGTGATATGCGGCATCTTAAAGAAAAGAAACGGACAGGAAAATTTTGAAATTACATTTTCTTTGATACTCAAAAGCTTTCAAATACTTACGAGTAAGTAACTCATAATTGCCATATTAAAATGTTTTACGTTACGAATTCTCCAATTACGAAGTTTGACGAATTGTTACACATTTTATGTCCTTGTACCAATTATTTTGTTTTGTCTTTTTCTTGGCCAATTTCAGAGGATTTCTTTTAGACACAACAGTTCTTTGACAAAGTCTCCACCAAAGATAATAAGAGAAATATTTCACTTAACGAAACTCTTTGTTCATACAGACAATTGTTTAAAAGCTTCCCATAGTAACAATTCTTCGGGATGTATTCGAGCACTATTTCTCAGCCTCTCCGAGTCCCATTTACGGAATTACTTCGTTGAACGAATAACCGAGCGTTATTTGCTTTGGACAAACTTTGATACAATTTTCGAGTTCCTATTTTTTTGGGGCCATTAAATTTTATGTGCATAACTTGGGATTGTTTATGTAATAGAGGATAGGCGCAGCAATAAACGCAATCAACATTTGAGTAAGTGGCTTAGTTTTGGAACGTTTTCGGTTCATTCGTAGTTTTAGAGTAAATACATTTAAATGTTACAATTTATTATTTCTAATGCAGTAGTAAGCTACTTAGCTTAGCTGTTAACATTTTGTAAGGTCTGTGTGGATAAGCTTAGCAAATAGTATCGCCTAATCAGTACCAATTACGTAAAGATTTTGAACTGCGGAAGTCTTTGTTATTCTTAGTTTGAGAAAAAACCTTGTGCTATATTCAATGTTTTATCTACCTTCATAGTCTATAAAGCATTATGTTATATGAAGCTGGAGTCTACCACGTGGTCATAGTTTCGAAAAAAACTGATCCTGTTTCACTACTCTAAAGTCTTACTAAACTTATGTAGTAAGAGAACCACAATTCTAGCATACAAACAGTCAAGGCGACATCATCTCTTTGGTATGTAAAACCTGAGATCTCATCAATTATCCAATGCAAAATTAGTTAGTATTCGAATGAACTCCAAGGAAATTCACTACTTCAGAGTAATTGCAGACCTATTTCTTGGAGACTCGGTAATTATACCCTCTTCTTCACGAGAACGCGGTTCTGTTAAT
>DWQL01000605.1:0-14261 GCA_018231265.1 Noctuana haematospila | reverse complement strand
ACGTCAAATAATTCGGTACATCGGCTTTAGGCGCCCTTTTGGCTAAGGTAGGCCGGGAGAAAAAAGCCGGCGGAAAATAACTCTCGGTACTCCTTTAATCAAGTGTATAAATTACAGATTATTAACAAATTATGCATGCTAGTGAACCTGATAGTGAGCACAAGTGAATGAAGTCTACTAAATGATAATCTCGAAATAAAGTCAAATTTTTACCTGTTTGAAATAAGTAACTTTTTAAAGTTCCTAAAAATCTAATATCCGTAACCGAAGCCATCTGATAGTAACGGATTATCCAAAATAATTTCATATCCGTACAATACCGGAATAATATTATTCCCATTCCCGTAACCGTATCGTGATCCGAAATAATATCTCCGGAACATCCCTGGTGTGGGATTATTAATGTGAGGCATTAATGCAGTAGCGTAGCCCGGTAACCAAAGGCTCCTCGGTAAATAAGAATTCCTAAAAAAATATATAAAAAAATAGGGCCCTAACTTAACTATTTAAAATCGTTTGTTCTGTATTTATCGTGTTACGAATGCGATATAATCCAGATTTGTCGTAATCTAGATTTGTTGTGGTTTATTTATATTCAGAATGTGGGAGAAAAGTTCATTAGTTGAATTTATAGCTTGTAAGTTGTAGTCCGATGGGCCCCCTGAGCTTGAGGTCCACGGGGTACAGCCCCATCTAGTTCTACGGAAGCTACGCCCCTGTGTTAATGGTTTATGCAATTGAAAAATATAAGACTTTGTATACAACTTCCCTAAGGCACTACTTGTCCATAAAATGTAAGAATTTACTTAATATACCGTCGAAACGCGCCGTTGAACCAAATTTAGGAGCGAAAATATCTTGTTTTCGGCCTAGAATTTAAATGTTCTCAATTTTCTCTACGTCCGTCCATCTTTAATTCAGTGGAACGAATGCAAATTAAGTTCTATATTATTCGAGTCACAATTTTTATGATAAAATCAGTTACTGATTCGTTGAATAGCTTAAAGTACCTACTCGTATAAATCTGTGAATATGAAAAGAAAAATGGAAATTATTTACTTGCACATTTCGGCCATTATTCAGTTTAATTCGATCGCTCTGTGTAATTTAATTTCTTGCTAAATTTGTGTTCGCTCTTAGAAGCGACTGAAAGGTTTCAATCGATGGTGATTACTTTTGTTTGCTAGCAAATGTACAAAGGGCTAAGGCCATAGTCAACCACGCTAGCCAAGGGTGGCGACTTTAGCTGTGCAGGCTTTTTAGTGAGTTTACACATAAAAAATTTATTGATCACCTCTTCAATAACTCTATCTATTAAAAAAAAACCGCATCAAAATCCGTTGCGTAATTTTAAAGATTTTAGCATACATAGGGATATAGGGACAAAGAAAGCGACTTTGTTTTATACTATGTAGTGATATGTCAGATTTAATAGACATGTGCGGGGATTAAACTCGAACCCACCAGAACGCTAACCCGAAATCCAACCACTATTAGTAAAGTCACTATTAGTAATAATAGTTAGATTATGTTTTATGCATGTTATAATAGTTAGTTTCATTGCCCAGTGACAGTGCACTGAACAATAAAGTAGGTTACGTAAAATTCCACGTATTGAAGTCGAAAAACCTTTATCCTAAATTTAAACTCGCGCAATTCTAACTTCCTATCTACGCATTCAGGGAGCGTTAAGAATTAATTTCGCCTGAATTAGGTAAATCGTCAGTTTAAGGCGCTTCATGGCGGAGAGTGCGGAGATAGCGCGGTGACTTATTGCCAATTAAAAGGAGAGGCGCTATTTCAAAGTACCGCTTACATTTTGATTCGGATAAAAATAAATATGCCTGCAACCATTTATATGGCCCACTGCTGGGCACGAGTCTTTTCTTACGCGTTAGCCTTATCACACTGGCGATTAGCGAGCGTTTTCAAAGAATCAACTGGGACCTTATTCACTATGATACACGAGATTCCTTATCAATTACGTTTGATTTCATACCGTGCTTAAAACATAAACGTGGGTTCGAAATCCGCCGTACCAACAAAAGTATATAATAATACAATACGGTGTGACGCGCCAATCGTGGAATATTGCGTGAAATGTGCGTCATTGTGCGTGGAATTTAAAAATCATATATTATATGCGCGCTGCGTTACGTGTTTTTAATTGAATAGGCCCCTGAAATAAACTAGTCGTGAATACACAGCCACTACGTATATGTATAATATTTAATACTTATTGTGTGCATCCTATCTACTTCTTTCATTTATTATAATCACCATTTCGACAGACATCGCTACTTAGCAATAACACCGTCTTTTGTTTTGTACGATTTTATTTTGTTTATTGTATGTTATATATTATTTTCTTTTTGTGCACAATAAAGAATAATTGCATTGTACATATCATCTCACAGCCGTATTACGAGTGATACTGAACTGTGTTTCAAATAGTGTGACTTACAGGTAGTATAGGCGAGAATCCAACAGCCAGGCGATTAAAGCCTATGAATTAATAAAGTTGTAGAGCCGCTGACGGACGGCAAAACTCTGTGGACAGGAAACAAGCGGAAATTAATATTAAATAGTAATAATCTAAAATTTAAAGTGGTGATTTCTGGTGATACTAAAAATCAGCGCTATGGCTGCAACATAACCGCATCGTAATACTTAATGGGTATCTACGAGTATTTGTCACGAAGACGCAGCCAATCGTGCAAAAAACATTATTCTAATATATTATATTCTGAAATGATTTATCTGAATATTCGGACTGGTTACATATATACAAGCTACAAGCTATATATAAATATTAGTGTAAGTATTGATAAGCTCTTGCTACGCTGTCTTGTTTATGTGCCTAGAGCCACCTCGTAGCCAACGCGTAGCCAGCTCGCTACGGTTCCGTAGTAAGTAATTATTGTTCAACGTACCGCACCTCTTCTCAAATATATATTCTTTTTGCGTTAAATACAGTAAATTGTTAGTCTTTCCGTTACTTTTCTTAAACATACTGCCTACAGTATCATTGGATTACTCATTGCATAATGGTTACTCACTAATAGTGCATTTGCATTATTTTATAAGCTCTTGCTACGCTGACTCAGTGGCCACGTGCATTAAGCGGCTGAATGCCAAGAGCCAGCTCGTAGCCAGCTCGTAGCCAGCTCGCTACGTTTCCGCACTTCAGCGATTGTTCAACGTACCGCGCCTCTTTTCAAATAAGTTATTTTTGTGTTAACTCCAGTAAATTGTTTATCTTTCTGTTACTTATTGAGTTTCTGCACTTTCATTGAACAATTCCTCGCGAAATAGGTAGTCACTTTTATTAAGTTCAATCTTCTTATTTGAGTTCAGAGGTATGTGTAAGTTGCCATTAATGTAGACTTATTTGGTTTACAAATTTCGTAATTATAATTTAAAAAATTTAATTTAAAACTACATTTTAAAGTTATTTGCCCTTAAAATTTTTGTATTACATAAACAATGTACCTACATAGACAATAAAATAATTGTATGTGCATATTTTATAACCATGATTAGACACGAAGCAAAATATTAAATTAACCTCTAATTTGATGCGGTAATGAGATAAACAAGTTAACCACACATTCTCCCAATATGTAGGAATTGGGTTTTAGCATGAAGCCTGATGATATGTAAGGCTGGCAGGATGAGTGTATGCGGTGAATTCTATCATTGAAAATGAATTTTGTATGTGCGAACTAAAGTATAGTAAGTATTATATTAGTCCAGTAGTATATAAGCTTGCATAGCCCTGCTAGTATTTTTTTTATATTTTTTTTATTTAATAATTTATGTACACTGTGACCTTAAAAATAAAACCGATATAATATACGAGTATAACATTGTATATAGGTAGTGTAGATCGCTAGCGATCACACTGCAATGCAACCTCGAGCGCGGTCGGTATGTACCCGAATGGATGACCGCTATAGTGGCAAACGTCATGCGCGCTTCCATGCTTCGAAGGGCACGTTAAGCCGTCGGTCCCGGTTGTTATAGACAGATAACAGTCGTTAAACTTGGTCGGAGGCCTTTTGGGCGGTTTGAAAACATCCGACACGGATTGGCCACTAATCCGTATCTCTACTAATCTGCATTGGAGCAGCATGGTGGAGTATGCTCCAGGCCTTCCCCGATTGTTTGAAAGACCCGTGCCCAGCAGTGGGACATAAAAAAGTATTTATTTGAGAAAGATTTCGTTAGGTTACAGTGACCACTTAACACCAGGCTGGTTTGACTTTTTCCGATAAAACATAAACATTTTATAAACACATAGATACGAGTAGATATATACCAAAACAGATATTCATCAGACAAATGTTGTTTACAGTGATAGTCAAATGTTTAACACCGTTTCCGAGCTATAAATTGTCACCCAAGCCTAAAGCCTTAACCACTTGTGGCCGATAAGCGTGAGGTATAGGACGAGGCGAGGTGACCTCGGCCGATAAGGGTTCGATAACGGTCGTCGATACAACTGTATCAGGTGGGCCAGAAATAACATCTTGATCGCTTCATTCTCTTTAATTATTACGGTTGTTGAATTTTACATGAGTGTGAATAATGAGTAGATTCTTATTTTTTTTTATCGTAAATGAAAAGCATTTTGAGGTTGGAGGCTAACTGATGTTTAGTGGTCACTGAAACCCACGTCCAACTTCAAATAGGCGAGAGATTCTCTTTGAGGTTGTAAGTGGATGCTATGATACGATACGATGCTACGATATGAGGACGAGGTGGTCATTGAAAATGAAAAAAATTCGGCATTCTCACCTCCTCAACCGAAACACAAGATTTGGACTGAACTATGTCAAAAAGTCTAGCATTATTCTACACTATTAATATTATTTAACCAGAATAAGCTTAAAGTATTACCAAAAAACAATAATAAAGCTAACCACATAGTTACAATTGGGTCTACGCCAAGGCTACATAAGACGCTACGCCAATACTACGACGTAGCACACAGCTACGGAAGTACGAACCAGTAGTTAGGAATTATTACCATTTAGATCGGCAAAGCGATTGAATCGAGTAGTGCAATTTGCATTTTATGGGCATTGCTGCATATTATTATGTACACTTGTGAGTTTTAGCTAGAACAATAACTGGTATTACTCATCCTGAAGTTCGCAGGTACTGCTAGTCGTAACAATATTCAAATAGTTCAAACACACCTATGAAAAATTACAGTTCTACTATATATTGTATTGTGTATAATAATATACAATAGTTATCTGCAACCATTTTAATATCCTTTTATTCCTATTCTGTTCGAGCCCTGACGACCCGTATGGTGTAATTGTTAACATGCTACAACGGTATTTGGCGGGTCCTGGGTTCAATTCTGGCGAGGCAGAAGTTCAAATAACGAATATAGATTTCTGTTCTCGGTCTGGGTGTTTGGTGTTTGTGTCCGTGGTACCCATGATAAAAGGAATCCTGCATGCATTATTTATTTATTTTGTAACGTAAACATGCAAGCTAAGTAGTCAAGTCAAGTCACCAAATTCAAACTCATCAAATGAATAAAGACAATAGATAACGTTTCCCTGATGATATATCAGTCCCTGTACATATCCACCTAAGGCCCGGTCCGCTGAAGCCATCCCAAAAGGCCAAATAAAGTATCCCTTCGTAAATTCACAAAGGGAAGTTGTTTACTCAGTCGTCTGCTATTAGTTAATTTGTTTCTGACCCTCGGGCTCGACCACTGGCCCGGAAACACCCATGAAATATGGACTTGGATGTGCTTAAAATTATTCTTGTTTCAAAGACCTATGATCGTTTGATAATAAAAAGTCGCAACAGCGTTACAGAATACAATACGAGTGACGACAATGAAATATTTGATGGTAAGCAATCAGGCATCCAGGGTCCCATAGACGCACGTCTAAATTCAAAATAATTTCAATGATCTGCAGCGCTATCTATTAGTGAAAGTGTATATTTCATTTCATTCTACACTCCTTCTCCACATGAATTTTATCTTAGCCAAATTTCAGGTATCTTCGTGCATCGTAAGGTTCTTGAAAAGGGATACAAAATTTGTCTCTTCACGTTAGATATATAGTATTTTTATTTATAGTAATTTGTGCTTGCTCAAAGGACATTTCACATTAAAATGGTTGTTTAAAGAGCACAAAAAATTAAGTATACTTAATTTATGTGTGTACCATAATACTGCTCGAGGGATCAAAGCCGATTTCAGTAAAGGTTACGTTTTTACGTACGTACAAGCCTTGTGAAGGCTTTATTTATTCACTAACAAGGCCGTGACGGGCAATTTCGCGCATGAATTGCGTTTATTTAATGACTCGACTGGGAATCGAAAATGCTGCTTATTAGAAAAACTGTTCACAACACTAAAACGGTTTAGCTTATTTGTTTCACTTCTATTATGTAATTTCGGCTAATCGCTTTTTTTACTTAAAATATGCTGACACACAACATTTTCAACGGCGATTCCGCAACTGTACGACAGTCGCACTTAATCAAATTATAACTTTCGAATGATACATTAATTATAAGGATATTTCGTGTCATAAGAGACAAGCAACTTTAAACGACGTCACGAAAGTGAAGCAAAAGAACGAATATATGTATGTATGTACTGAATGAGGTAGTCACGTATACAAGCATAGTAGATATGTGAGTAAGAAGGTTTCCCGTTTAAAAAAAAAATAATTTCGTACTGTGAGATTAAAATAAGTTACCTAAAAGTATGGCGGTTTGTGTATTTGCCTTTGTAGGTGTTCATGGTTCCCACAACATAGGAAACCCTAGTGTATTAGAAGTCTATTATTTAATCTGTGGCATTAGTGTAAGGTGTAAGGTAAGGCGTTATTTTTATAATATTTAATTTTTTTTTATATTCTCACCTCAACTAAACAGTAATTACACATGCAGTCCAACTGTAACTAATTAAGTGGAACTCGGTGACACGACTAAATAACTCAACATTATTCAAATGAATCCTTCACCCTTGCATCCCTTACCCTACTCGAAGTAATGAATGCGAGTCTCAGCCACCCCTCAGCCACCCTTCGTCTTACACCGGGGCAGCGCCATCCCAAAGGTTGTAAACGAGAAACCTCTTGAGGCACAAGAGGTATTATTGTGAAGGTAAGTACTTAATCTTGATTAACGTGTAAGTTTCTACGTGTAGGCTGTTCGTCCTCAAAGGTACTGTCGCGACTTCTCGACCGACGGGCGTTCATGAGGAAGGACCGAGTAGGGTCCGAAACAAGTTGGTAATTTGTACACTTGTAATACCATCGATATAAAAAATAAACAAAATTGAGTCATTCTAAAACATCGTCGATAAAAGATTGCACGATGTAAAATATTGCACTAATTATTTTACAGTGCGAAATGTCAAAAGAGCCGAGATGTTCCTTCAAAAAGTGTTACATCACATTGTTCATTAAATGGTCTTAAATACATATGTGCTTTATGTCCTTTGTTTTTAAGGTTTAGTTTTGTAATTTATCAATTAGAAAGTACTGTGCGATACTGTGGCCGTACCGAGGAAACTTAAACATATTTTTATGGGACTTTGAATCTAGGTTTTTTAGTATATCAATGACACTCGGAAAACTCGGTTACTAAAAGGCTCATAATCATGAAGTCAACTAATCAAATCTATTTTCAAGTCAAGTGTCAATTTAGTTTCTGAAATCATGATTATCGTCTTTGATTCGATCATTATGTTAATTAACGTAATGTGAAATTGAGGTGTTAAAATTTAATTATAGAATTCTATGTCAAATACAGGTTTCGAGTTTCAAACGCTACATCTCTGTAACTCAAATTGATGTAGCTGTTAAAATAACATGTGTAGTTGAATAAGGTTCAAGCCTTTTTGAAGTCAACAGTACAATTTGTAATATTTTAAAAAAGATAATCTGGACTATTCATAAGTTAATTACGTTGTTCGATCAATTTTGTCGCAAAGTTGCAAATCGGACGTGTTTATCGAGCATAGCGGGCGGGGATGCAATCCGGAGTTTAATTTATTTGTGAGGCAGCTCGTTGCGTGCTATTCATTATTTAACTGGATGCTGCAACTAGTTCTCGCAATATTTATCACGTGAACAGATTGTTGGATCGTCCATCTGCATTAGTTCCGCACGCGGCCGCGGGGCGGCGCTCGGCGCGCTTTAACGAACCGACCCCGTATATTATAACTTTGCGCTAAACATACTGCGGAGTGGTGATATATGATTGTATCATTTGTCATCGGAGTTAACTTAGATGCGGTTATTAATGTAACCCGCATAAACCATAAACTCTGTATTCCGGTATACATTGGCGTCGAAAATAGGTATGATATACCGTTTGAACAAATTACAAAAGCATAGAGCCAAGAAGCAAGTTCCGTTTTTAAATAGTACAAGTTTATTTAGCGTAAAAACCCGGTATTGTACAAGTCAAACTAGCACACGAGTACGAAGGGTTCCGTTCATAGAGATATTCAGAGGATAGGAGGGGTAATATTCCACTTTGCTCTCAAGTTTATCAACGCTTAGGCCTATCGTTACAAAACAACACATTCTAACAGATACACTACTATGTAGTAACAAGTGGCATGCGACCGTGGCCACGGCTATCCTCTGAACATCACTCTAATTATTTAATCGAATGCAATTATAACGAGTAACTTGTTTATTTAATAGACGATAAACATTGAATAACTTGGACACACCAACCTCATATTAGAGTATTTTCTAGCTTAACATTTTTTAGAAAGGGATTTTTCAGTAGTCAAGTTTTTCAAATTACTTTTTTTATTATTCTAATAATACCTGATAAGATTTAACGCCCTTTGAGAGATTAGAAAATTGCCCATCCACGGTAAATTATTTAACAAGAACGTGTTATTTAAAAGTGTCGTGTTAAAATTGTAAACGTAATAAGCTGCGCTAATGCCCCGTGTGTGAGGGGGTTTGCGGTACTCTCTTTGTTGCAGACGGAGTGGCCTGGCGTGTGGCGGCTGCAGGAATATTAAACATTTATGCAATTTTGTATTAAATTCCTGGAATTGTTTTAAATATTAGAAATAGTTTTGCAATGCTATTTTTTTAACGAAGAATGGAGATGGTTGATACGAGCTCTCTGAGCAAGAAGGAAATATATCTGTACTTAATTATTTATTTTTATTTGAGTGACTTTATGTTCTCTAGAGTGTACCTACCATATTTAATGTGACGTCACATAGTCTACAAGCAGTGGACTCTCAAGAAGCGTCCAACGATAACCTTCGTTGTCAAATTATTGTTTTAGAAGTTATGAATACCTACTCGTATAGTCAATTTACAAGTCCACGAAGATCACATAACATGTCCTGCCTACGTGTCTATATTGTCATACCGAATAAGGGTCCTAGTTTTGAATCACCAAGGGCCGTCGTAAAGGCCCAAAAATCGGACCACCAGATACGAATACTTGATTTCAAATAAAGAACGTATCTAAATATTACGCAGCAGGAAGTCCGTAAATGTATTTTATTTTCTTAATATTATGTATGAACGTATAATAATGTTCCGACGTGTATTGCGTGTGAATTTCTTGGCACAGTTGCCTGGACATAAAAAGGAGTACGAATTTACGCTTTTTCGATTATTGAGGCCTACGGTTTTATTACAAGACGTTACGGGCAATGTGTTGTGTAGGAAACGTGGGTTGGATTGTACGCAACAATAATATACCTACGTGGACACACATAAAACAGGCGACGGGCTGTCTGGGCGGCATCTGGCCATCGTACTTGCGTCTTATGCGAGATGGTACTTTAAGATCGCTTACGCGATATATTGCTGGGCTTTTATGCTATGCATGAAAACCTAGTGCTTGGCTTTTTTTAAATTCATTTGTGTTTCGATGGAAATGTGCCACCGCCGGCCACACTTACCAGGTGACCATCAGCCTCCAGGGCAGCAGCACAACTAGGTACATGTACCATGTTTACCCTAGTAATCCGGAGAAGACTGCTAACAGAATACACTCTTAGCGGCAGATTCAGGAGCTTATCCCCATAATAACTTACATGTTTGCAACATGTAATAGTAACTTTTATCATTCGCTTATTTATTATTTTCCCTTACCACAGTGAGGCTCTTTACATAATTTACAATACATATATCAAGACATCGTTCCGTTTGTGGTAAGTAACATTCGTAACGTTCTTGATTCCCTGCCAAGTAGTGGGTGGCCCAGTTTGAAGGATCTAGGCATAACGAGTCACGTGACTTACGGAATCTTACTACCTACCTACTTTCTTAGATAGTTTTTTAGTAGACAGACAGACACGTTGCTGTCACGATTGATACAACAAAAGTGATACCATAAAATATATTGTGACAAGCGTGTAGAATGAATTTAGGGTAATTTATTTCTTTAATGGCACTTCACTTGGCTATTTGTTGTTGGTGACATTATGTGCGTATTATTTGACGAATACTCCATTAAGCAACTATATGACAAAGTTAGCAACCGCGCAATGCAGCCAAAGAACAAATACATAAACATTTAGCGGCGAGCGTAACGCGTGTTTGGTTATTAGTGAAATAGTCAAATAAGGTCAATACTTGGTCATAATTATTTTAATATATTTTTCACACAATTATGGTGATATTTGCCGAATATGCCAAATACCCAAATACTGTGCCATGTAAAGTGCCACCATTAATAATTTACTTTTGTTACTAATATTATCAGGCAGTAGAACGAGTTCGCAATTCGAAGGGTCCTGGTTCGAATCCCAACGTTACAGAAGTTTAAATAATTAATTTAGATCTTTGTTTTTGGTAAAGATAGTTTTTGTATGTGTTGCCATGGTATCCACAACATAAAGAAACTTATTTTTAATTTATATTATTTTAAATGACGGAAATTATTGTAACAAATTTTAAGCATGTCGTTATCATTAAGGTAAATCCATGAGTTGGGGCTCTATTTCTGTCTGTCTTCATTTTATTCAAAGAGCACTCGGGCTCATGTGGTTTGAAGCCAATTGTGATTCTTAATATTGTTCTTATGAAGCTGTTTGTTTTGTTTTAGACTAAATTATACTTCAAAGAACTTTTCCAAATAATTTCGAATGGGAATTAAAATAATAACTTTTATTATAAATTAAATGTTGTCACAAATTTAAAGATGTGTTTGGATGTCGTTAGCTGTTCTTAAAGGTAATGCATTTTGTTTAATTTTGTAATTATTTTAACGTACGTAATGCTAATTAAAATGACGTGTTCTTACATTTGAAAGAATATTTTCCTTTTTCAGTTTAAAATTCTATGGTTTTCATTACAAAAACTAATGTTTACCTAGCTTTTGTTTTCAGAAAAACCAAAATGTTTATTCAAATTAAGTCCCCTTACTTTGTCATATTTATACAAGCCCGGCACCCTGGGTTCCCCTCGTTCCCGGAGTTATTTTTATCCACACATTCGCTATTTCGGTCTGCTTCACTCTCTCTGTAGTCACGGTTTATGAATATTTATGTGTTTTCGAGGCGTCTTACGTCATTGATTTAATGGAGAATTTATTATGGTTTGGCTGATGGATAATAATATTGTTAGATTACAAAACGGACCGGAAAATTCAGTTGAAACAAATACCATAGTGGTTAAGAATTAGGCCTCTTATTCAAAAGAAACGGGATCAAATCCCATTAAATGTAATGCTTTTTAAACACCGCTTGGTACCTATCTATTGTCGCCCGCGATTAACAATAAACTAAATTAAAACTATCTAAAAGCACGAAAAGCTTTTTAACCGAACTTCCAACAACAAAGTTAAATCATATAGGTACGTTTTATGAAAATTATAATGTAAAATTTTTTACAGTAGGGAGGTACCTACACATCCTAAAAGGTACGCCGAAAATTTTAAAAACAAAAAGCGAAATTCTGAATGCGAACGCGCTTCCGGCCATCAAAAGGCAATCCTCACGTGTCGGTCAATTAGTTCCAGCCCGCTCATTCCACCATTCGCTCATTCGGTCGTCCGTTGAACAAAAGAAATGACTTCCAAATTGAATATCATTGATCTCGCTAATAAATGCGGGGCTGAGTTGAAAGAAACCATAACTAGATGTAGTTACATACAGTTTCAATTTGAATGTTTTTTTTTGTTTAAATTTGAATTTTATTTAACATATAAAATTGATAGAGACATAATGATATTGGAAAAATAAGCAACTTTAACAACGATAAATTGTTACAAAAATAGCCTTTACAAACGTTTTGGTCTCAATTATTTAGCCGTTATTAGTTGTTTGTAACTAAGTAATTGTTTCTTAAATAATAATAATAATAAATGATTTAGGTACACTCACAGCTACAATCCGGGTTCCCTGTGTCGTGGGTACAATGGACACAAACAAAGACAATTACACAAACACCCAGACCGCAAACAGAAATGTAAATTCATCATTTAAAATTTCTGGCTCACCGGGAATCGAACCCACGACCCTTGGAATGGAGAACTGGCATGGTAACCACTACACCACACGTGTCGTCTACAAATATAATAAGAAACCTCAATAATAATAATATAATTAACGTATACTACGCTTCAGCCAATTAAGCCCAAAACTTATGAAGGCGTGTTTTAAGAACAAAGCTAATGTGAAGTGGGCGGGAGACGGAAGTTGCAGATAGCAGCTTCCGCCTCCACACGTGTTCAGTCGCGTTCCGTCGACTCTCTGTAATATTCAAGGATGTACGGGATCTCAGTTTCAGCTAAAAGTTTCTTCCGTACCTTGGGAAAGTTACGAAGTTGAATACTTATTTAAAATTTGGCTTGGAATATTTAATTTTTATGGGTAAGTTTTAGTCGTATGTAACAATAGCGTAGGTACTTCTTGTTCATTAAAATACTATATTGTTGCGAATATTTATTCTTGTTTTATTCCCAAACAACTCGCAAATGTCACTTGCGTTAGTGACAGAGTCATTGATATTTAGGCAGTCATTAGTCAGGGTAATGATATGAATTCTAATTAAGTTCTACATTATTATTTTAAGCAAAAATAAAAACCCACTTCAAGCTAATAAGTCCAAAATAATTGAAATTGTTACAGACTTCTTTATAATATTCTTTAAGTTAACATAAGGTATTAGTTAGCATAATGACAATTTTTTGTTACCTCATAACTATCGACTGGGTGAACGGTTTTTGAAGATTATTTTTTTATTTGAAAGCTGGTGCCTCCCGTGTGATCCCGTGTGGTCCAATGACACCATATAAGTCTTACGTAAGTGCGCGTCAATTTTGAGGTATTAGGTTGTTTTCGTAACGCGAGTTATAATTATTGTTACAGTAAAATACACAGTCATGTCAGACTTAGGTATGACACTCTTTTAGCGTAGGCTTTCAAAACTATGGGAATATTACACATCAATAAAGGGATTTCAATTTAAACAAGCGTCTTAATTCGTAGCCTTCGTAAATCCGCTACGAACCGTAGCTGTCGTAGAACGTCGTAGACAAGACATTCTACGAATTATTCATACGAACCTTTAAGTTACGTATTTTAGTTTAGTAGTGAATTTGTAATTAAGAAGTTACCCTTGGATATAATTATTTTTTGGAACTCAAGGAATTTGTTAATACAATATTACTTTTAGGCTCATAGGGTCTGCCTGATATACTTAATTATATACCTACCTTAAAAAAATCAAAGTTTACGAAATCAATGAAAAAGCTGATTAACATAAAGAACGCTTATTTTCATAAAAAATACACAATACATCAATTATATAATATAACTGTCACTATAATATTATACCAATATAATTAAAGCTCGAAAAGCCCCTAAAAGCCAGAACTTCAAAAGCGTAAAATTTATTATTCCAAAAATTTACTCCTTCCAAAAACTCGTGAAATATTTTAATATTCGCAAGTTCTTATTTCGTATCCCTAAGACCAAACCGAGGCATGCATAATGTAGCGGAACTATCAAATTACCAGGATAACAGAAGAGGCTTACGCATGTAGGCTTCTAATCCTGGATGGTCCTTCGCGGCAGAATAAAATTTACCTGCGATATAGTTCACATTCCCGCTCGTCAAACGTGACCCAGCTTTATCCCGGTAAGTCTACAGCTCTCTGGGGACAGCTAAAAATGTCAACATCAACCGACGCGGGTTCTGAGAGCAATATATAGTAATGTTTTACGTTTACATGATAAAGAACTACTGCGGCTACACACAGGTTTAAAGTCACAG
>DWQL01000604.1:0-14262 GCA_018231265.1 Noctuana haematospila | reverse complement strand
CGGATATGGTCGACTCAACGGAACGTCGAGTTTTTACCACTTTTTACCTACAACAATCACACATTCCACTTTGAATCTTATTCTGGTCAGGAAAAAGTTGTAAATTTATTGTCCTATGCTCGAGGTGTCGATTGGTTTTCACGCTATACGGAATATGATTATACCTGAGCACAGGGAAAGTATTGCTGTGTCGCTTTCCAACATAGTGTACGCTGATTGACCTGAAAGTTGACGTAAATGCTTTTTCATCTGCGACACACCCGTGTCGTGGCAGAAATCCCGCATCAGACAAAGCCCTAAAATTAGTTGCACAATTATTTAAATTGTTATGTTTTGCTTTTTTAAAAATCGTAGCCCGCATTTACGTTTATAAGTACCATAGAGACTAAAATGCATTGTCCATTCTTCTAAATGTCTACCGGCTCTTAGATCATTCGCTCCTGTAGATGTTTCATGTAATTTTATTCTCCATCGAGTAGTACAATGCGTAAATATCGAGCAACAACAATGTGAGATACGCATTAACTTTTTTTAACACAACTGTAGTTTCACTAGCGAAGCGCATCTGCCGGCAGTCATGATTTATGATAACAAGTGAAAAATGGAGTAGGTACGTCGCGATGGTAAAGATAAATGCCGGGTACTAACTGTTTTAAAAGCTTTTACTGGTATTTTAGGTACCTGTATATGCTTTGTTTTCTAGTGAAAGCGTAAGTCATACTATATGTATAGTTAGAATAATAAGTAAAATTTTGTGAAGGAAAAACAAAGCAAATAGTAGTTAAGATTCTGTACCTTGATAAATATATACGTCTACAACGAATTTGATTTCGAGATAGAACACGAAAAACAGATTTCAATATCTGAAAATGTAAAGTAGAATTTTTCAACTTGTATCATTAACTACGGATGGATTTCAATTATGGAATATTGATTGACACCGGGCTCAGAAGACTAAAATTAATTTTGAAACAAAATAAGAGTAATCGTGACAAATTATTGGATCGTTGCTTAAAATACAAGATTGTCAAATTCTAATGAAACGAACGTAATGTGCAGAACTAAACGCCATGAACGCATAGCTTTCCCTTGAACTTGACGCGGAACAAAGAGAGGTAATAATGTAAAACGGCGTGACGTAAAACGCTACGATTGAACTAAACTACGTGGCTCGAATATTACTCTGCTTTATATATAAAGAAAGAGACATTTATACACTAGAAAGCACTGCAACAATTATAAAACATGTGCTAAAAATGCAATATAACATAAATAATAGGACAGCCAATGAAAGGGACCGCATTACTGAGGAGTTGCGTAGAGAGTATATAAAATCCAAATCTTGCATATACTCGTAAATTCTTAAAATAATCATACAAATACCACATGTCACTAAAACAACTCTAATTCTTAAAGGATTTGCATCGAAAACGGTTTTGCTCTACATACGAAGCCTATTTATCATGTTATGTCGCTACGAATAAATACAACGCAAAACTGTAAACGAGATGTAGTTCAGATACGATTGAATACATTTTGTTGAAAATTCTCGCTCTGCCTTTGCCTGTGACTATGACAGTACTCTGCCACGCATGTTAATGTGTGTCATACTGGGCTTTGGAAAGCATTTTTCTGTATATTTATCAAACAATAGCTACCTATTTGCATGCCCCTAATTCCCACTAAGTCCCATATCAACTCTGTCACCCGACTCTTGCAACCCCTGAAAGGTGGTATATCTTCATATATTTTGTTTCTAGCTTAGCTTTAGATTAAATTTTTTTACATAACGCTAAGAAGATTTGGAACTTATTCTTTCGATAATTAACATAACGGCGAACACAACCATCAAAAAACAAACAAAGTTGTGTATTAATCCGCAAACATAGTAAGCTTTGGAAGAGCAAAAAAGTAACTAGTTCAGACTAGACTAACCAATTGACACAGGGGATCACAGACGTGAATTAGAAGAACAGTTCAGTTAATGAATATTCAAATCGTGTATTCGACACACAATTGCGTATTCCAATCTCGACTCAATTACGTCGGAACAAGGTCGCACTTAAATGGTCCGCTTAAGCTAACGGTGTAATAAACTGTTGGCAAGTGTAACATGTAAAATGCTAGACCGTCTAGCCGCCCTCCTAGTGACGTCACTGGACTGTGGTTTAGCTCGTAAGGCCAGCATTTAATGCTGGCAGATAAGCTTTTGCAAAACTATTTGTGGGTACTGCAGAGAAATATTACATTGAGGATATTAAAAATTAAACAAGTCCTTTTAAAACTTTAACATTTGGTTTTAATTACTTTGATAGGTGGTAGAGCTGGTACATTTCGCCGGAAGAGGTATAACCGCCAGCCTCATAACTCTCCATAAAGCAAACTGCTTCTAGTGCTTTGGTTGTAGAGGTGTTGTTTTCGATGATCTGATATAAAATATCTTAGTCCTCATGAGTAGCAACGGATTTTCGTACGACGTTCAATAAATGGGTAAGTACTTCACAATAGGAAGCCGATATAACAATTTACCAGGAAAAAACACTTCTCAAAATGTCTTTGCGTACTCATGACTTGTCACGGTATTGTTAATAAATACGAGTTATATGTGGAATACATGTAAGTCAATAATCCTCAATAACACAGAAAAATAAATATTATCAAGCCTTTAAATTGTTTGCAATGTCAACTACATGTGTACGACTCTTACTATGAAATTTGATTGTAAAATCTGCTGGAAACTGCTTTTCTTAAAAATGTGTTCGACTATATTTACCATTGGTCTTCTTCGTTCGTCTGGTTCGTCTTAATTAAATAAAGTATTTTTCATTTTAATTTGCTAAACTATACTAAGCTAGCTTAGTTTTATCTGCTTTATATTAATGATACTATCTAGATATTGTCACTTCTTTTGTAAAAAAAACCTGCGTTGATTTATGGTTATAGACTTTATTTTCTCAAAAGAATTTAGTGTCTAAATATAACATAATTATAACTATGACAAGTATTTGTACAAAAAGACGGTGCTTTTGGTGTAAAATAAAAAAGTTACTTTAAAAAATATATCTATCAATCCAAAAAATCTATAATTGCAAATAGTCATAAACTTAAATCAAGTGTAAATATTCGAGAAAGAATTTTTATCAAAGATATATGTATATAGGTGTGGGTATTAAGTTTGGTCATAGTCACCGTTAAAATCGAGGACAACGTCTACTGATAAGATAGATAGCGATAAGGTTGCGGTAATCTATTCAATAATATTATTGCATGTTGATGGATACGTCGCCCACGCCTGCACTTCGCATCGCAGTCTCACCTTAGAGTTTGGGTTTCTATTATAACTTATAATGTAGAACTTGTACAGTTAAAGAACATAATTGGACAAACTCAAAAATTCTGCAAAAAGTGTTACTATTGCCAGCCAGTGCCAGAAACTTCCGCGGAAGAGTATTCAACAAATGTCCCAAAGGTTTTGGCGATTGGATGAATGATTTAGTAATGCATTACGACGAATAAGATTGTGTTTAACCACTTTATTTTAATAACCTGTATAAACGGAGTATGAACTATGACCCTTGACCATGTCGGTCACTTCCAATCATTTCTGCCATATAAAATGTGCCATAAATGACAAAATCCCTTCAATATTCACACGGTGACACCAAAAGCTGCATTTTATTACACTGCTGACTAACCAGTTAAAACTATAATTACCTACAGCAGTGTTTGTCAACATTTTCTGTTTAAGGACACTGGTTGATAGCTTCCGAGAACCAGGCGTAAGGTGCAAATGAAGGTGTCGACTTAAATATATTAATTATTATGTTTATTATCTCTGACTGCGTGAGGCGTATTAAATATTGCCTTGTGTTGATTTTTTATGAGTAATGAAGGGTAAGTATTTATACTTAACAGTCCGTGACCCCTTCAGTGTACTGTTAAAGTAGGTACTTCAAAAATTCTTATAGCAAGGTCTGGAAGAAACATACTTGTAATTATGTTCACATAATATAATTATAAATCGCGTTACAAATAAAACCGAGTTCAAAGTAAGTTAAATTTGAGACTTATATGGTTTTCTCATGGATGCCGTTGTCAGAACTGAACCAAACTAAAATAGGACCAAACGGGAAGCATCAGCTTTTAAATAAAAAAATTATTATCCAAATCGGGTCACTCAGTCGAAAGTTATGTGGTAACAAACAAAGAATATCCTCCTTTTTTTTTTTGAAGTCGGTTGAAAAGTATAAAATGAAGCAAAGATATTTAAACTAGCATTTCTAAAAAGGAACTTGTAAAATATTTTATTGGCAAATGTAAATTTTCCACTGGAAGGTATGAGCAGCACGTTGTAAATAATTCCAATCAGTCAGTCAGAGCCGTGTATTGATTAATGTGCATCGTTTCGTAGATAAATCACGTACTGAATCCGACATGCGGACGGCACGACGATGTTACCTCACACTGAGATTCACTGGTAATTACAATTACTTGAAGGAATTGATAGGGCTCAACATATATCGAAATAATGTCGATACAAAAAATATATTAATAAGTTTGATAAGGGTTTTCTGTGGAAGTGTCCGAAATTTTTAGGATTTTAGCGATGAATCCAAAATACATTGGTGCTTTTGTTTTAATTACCTTTTTTGTTAGTCTTGTACAATTTTTTTTATGAAAGTTATTACGTTATTAATTAGTATTAGCCTATTGTATTCGATAATTAAGTGTTTATGTCTAGCCTTGATGAAGCCTTGATGAAGAGACATAAGGATGAGAGATACGATGGATAGATCGATGCACACTATTATTTACGTATGTAGTGACGAAATTTCTGTACGGATATTCATCACAACTATTTCTTTGAAAGTTGAGAGATTCCTACAATTTTATATTAATCATTTTCGGAAGCGCACCTATCTCCCACTACGTCACAAGTCAAGGAATAGAGATAAAACTCGGAACTCGTACTTGTACGTGACACACGGAAGTGTTCGACGTGTAAAATCAAACGGCACGTGACGTGACTCACTGCTCATTAGAACTGCTAGGTAATCCAGTTGCAAATGATTGCATATTAATGCAAGGTGACAAATTCAAATCGGGCCATTTACTTGCTTATTACGCATAATTGCATGCGTATTGGTACTATTGGTGTTGTGTTTTCCATGATCACGTGTTTAATTTGCCAATTAATAGGTAGGTACTATTGTGAACCCGTTCTAAGAACGGATGACAAAACTTACTATAAGATACGAACGTCATAACCAACCTATGAAATTAATTAAATTTTTCGTCATTAGAACTAGCATGGGAGCTTTGTTATGGTATGTACCACCTCATTCATTGGATCATTGGGATTCAACTCCCTCAAGAAATGCCTAATTCTCGTAATCGGGAACCCTATCGATTCCACGAGACCACAATCATAACATCGACTTGCATTCTCGAATTCTACTTTTAAGCTGACAACGTTGTAGGATGTGTAGACTAATAATACGAGTAAGGCAAGGTGATGTAAAATCTTTGTTGTAGTTTTTAACATGAACAAAATTTGTGAAGCGTAGCATAGCATTTGCATGCAAACAAATAACCGAACTGCATGTAAGTACTTTTTTTCAAAACCACGTTTTTTTTCTTTCCATCGGCCCTGATATTTATTCCAAGTAGTCGGATGATTAATTAAAGTTAATTTACGGCATGCGAATGCTACTTAAAGTGCTTCCTTTTTGGTCGGCATCGTAATTCACTGGCCTTAACCAGGTATGTGTTGTTGCAATGTTTATGTTTGTTTGTGATGTTGTATTAGCGATGTTTTTAACGGCGTACGCATTGCTGTACTTTTGATAATGCTGAATGAAACCAATGTTTGCATTTTTTTAAAATATATCCTCCTTTGCAAGTATAATTATGATACTGGTGTCCGTATCAGTAGTTTTTGGTGTTTATTAATTACGATCAAAGGTTTTGAGTCAATTAATCCAGCGTTTTCTCATTATTTTCTTCTAGTCGTTAGTCCATCCGGTGAATCCTCCTATTGCCGACTTATCATCAGTTTTCAGGCTCAATAACTACTACACCGAATGACCTGTGAAAACGAAACGATCTTCTCTTTTTTCAATCGTTCGTATCTGCTTTCAAACTCGAGTTTTTCTTTCGAGAGAACGTTTCACGTGAAACGAAAAAAAAATACCAGCAGTTTGTCTCTGCATCGATGATAACAAATTCTAGTATCACCTGATGTTATGTTACAATACAGGTTTCCAAGTAATAACTATCGTTGATATCCATTGCAGCAAGATAGCCGCGTTCGATAAAACTTTATAGCTCTCGATGACACAGTTCCCGTTCCGACTTTTGTCGTGAGTCGATAAGTCCTCGTCGGAATCGACATTGCAACATACTTTATCAAAAATGTGTTATTGTTCTTAGACATGGAGCCTCTGTTCGTAGTTTGTGGGACGTAGTTCACTTCACTCACTTAAACTGTAACAGTGATAAGAATGTACTTATGTCACTTTTATTTAGATATTATTTGCGAATATGCTAATGGGGATAGAACTATCCAGAAATTACTAGTATCCTATATTGCATTCGTTTTAAAATAGTTTTTTTGTCTATAGATCAACTGTTCTATTGCAGAAAAAATTTAAGAGGGGATAGTATATTGCAAAATTGTAATATACTGAAGAATTTGTTGTATATTATTCTATTGTGTATATTAATAGGAGCTTTTAATTTCTGTAAAGCAAGAATATATTGCACCAAACTTGCCGCCTTCAAAATCTGTCACCCGAGGCTTCACCCTGCGCAGTCTCCTGATAAATCCGACACTGTTTAATTCAAGTCTGTACTCGTTGTCGAAAAGTGTGTCAAACCAACGGTCCTTTCGATCCTCATCTCAACTATTGCTCCTCTGACTCACATAACCAAACACCCACAACGGTTCGAATTACTGCCCCCATTTCCAAAACGTCGTCGGTCTAATCAATCCAATCCGTCATTATAATCACCGTCTTCGCGTGCGAGCAAAAAATGACACCCACACGCGTGACTCCGAATTTGGTGCGAAAAAAAACAACAACAATGGAGTAACGGTTCGGCCATTGTGAATTGGCGGGAACTGAAATATGTGTCATATTTAGCTTTGTGTCCAACAATGTGATCTGGTACATTGTCGTCGGCTTATTAATTGGGTAGGTGTGGTGGTACGCTTTGTTGGGGTTCCGTTGCTTTCTGGGATAGGCAAACAAAAACCTTAACCATCGGATAAAAAGGTATAAAGGAAATTTTTGTCTTAACATGACTTAGTTGCTAAAGATAAGATCCTAGATATACTGCCAGCGGGAATAGCAAATCATTCCGAAAAACTTTCAACTAAGGATACGGTTTTTTATATGAAGTACGGTAGTTTTATATGAAGGTTTGGGAACAAGAGTAATTTATTTGGATTTCGATAAATCACTGGTGTTATTTTAATATTTAATTATAATTGATGTATAGAGCGTGTACCTACACTGCACAATTTTACTTCGCTTATAATTCAGAGTTGACTTGAAATCTACACCAAAATTAATTTGACCGCGTAGTGCAGATGCCGGAATTCGTATCGCCTTACGAACATGAACAAGCCTAGTGGGAGTGTATGCAACACAATTTGTTAAGCTCAATTATATTCCGACGAGACACAGTCCTGCCTCCACATCTGGAATGGACGAGGGCCACAGACGGACAGACTAATTCTGTTAAGATATGTATGAAACGCTATGGGACGCGAATCCATTATGGTAATGGAAATTCTTACTTGGCGGATGACGATTGGATTTTGTTAAAGTGTGGAAAACGATGTTATAATTATATCTATGCGTTGCCGCTCCAGAAGGCTAATATGGCCGCCTCGGTTTTGAAGACCTTATGAGAATGCATTTAGCTTTATATACATTTATATAACACACATTGTTGCGTTTGTACCTCCATGAACGTACAAATATTTCCACCTATACAATACAATACTATACAACAAGACTAGAATACCACCTATATAAATAACCGTCGAAAAGTCATGTTAAACTTGAAGGGCCCTCTTAATACTACTTAATTCCACTTATATAGAAGGACGACATACCAACGACACGATACATAACACTACCGTGTAATCTTCAATTAAAATGAAATTAAATAATATTCACTTATTCGTTATCTAAACGTTCATTGATTAATAGTGATAATCCCTTGTTTTATCGCAATATATAAATTGAGCAATGTAGCAGATATTGCTAAATGTTGCCCACATTGATGTTACAGAAATGAGGTAATCCCAAGTTGTGTATATAGAAAAGTGATAAGCCGTGTTTTATGTGAAACAATCTACAATCTACAACCGACAAACCGGCTGTTGGCGCGACTCTGGCTTTAGCCCTGTGGCTCTGTTGCCACTCGCTTCAAGGATTCCCTCGCTGAGCTCGTATATACCCGTATACTAGTATAACTACTTATCGTATGCAGGTGCAGGGTGGATGTTCACGTCCGAAAACGCTGCCAGATTTATTTGAATAAGTTTTTTTAAATTAAATTTACATAAAGTTAAAAAAAAAGTCCATATTCTATTTTTGATTGTGCTATATTTTTTTAATGTCTTATCATTTTACATTTTCTGTACTCAAATTTTCGATGTTTCAAATCTGTCAGGCCTACGTACCTACAATGACAACTTTGTTTCACATCTGACAGGTGACCATGACAGCTTAATTTTTTGATTTATGAAAAAGAGACAACAACATTTTTATTCACGCGACTTATCTTAGCACGAAACGTATGTATATAGTGGAAAAAATATGTTTTAAACTTCTCCGAAAAAGGAAAAGAAACCAAGTGGTCTTGGAAATGTCTTATCTTATCGAAGTTGACGTCTGAACGTTCGTTTAAGTCAAAAATTTTGGAACGGCTTGTTTTCGACAGTCGACTTGATATATTTAATTACTGCGAAAGCGAGATATTGATCGGCGTAATACGAATCGACAAATCATATTGTTATTTTGTATGAAATAAAGTTCATAATAATTGTTCCAACAAAAGTAGATATTATGTAAAAGTTGGTTGCCATTAGTGTAAATACCTCAAATTTTTGTGACTTCTACTAAACTAATTGTTATGAAACGTCAGTGGAAATAACTAGTGCTGCAATATACACTAAATTAGTGTAACCTTAGAAGTGAAAGAGGTATATTAATTCCCACAATAGTTAAAAAAATTTATGACTTACTTAAAAGTAGGCAACATCAACGAAATAAAATAATTAATACACATTATCAGTTACTAAATTTAATTAAAAACAACACTTAACCGGTCGTGCAAACTACTAAATCAAAGAAAGGAATTTATTATACTTTGCAGCACTTGAATTATGACTACATGCTTTAAAATTGGTACACGTGCTTGACTTGTTGAAAGCGGGTTCGGTTCCCGGCGTCCTTAAATCGCGTCGAGGCAAAAACACGAGTCTAGAGAGCCGTTATACTGTTTTACAATATGAAGCTTCTCAGAAGACGAATGTAGTAACGGTAAACTGCCAGCCAGACGGTGCACACCGGCCGAATGCAAACTAAAGGGATTTGGTCCGAAACACCAAATGCGGAAAGAAGGGCAGATTTAATTCGTAAATTCGCTACTTTACGTACATACGCAATCTACTTGTACGCGTAGTTGTATTATTATAAGATGGCAAATAACGTGTTATATATTTGTCACACACTAAAAAAAAGAGAAACACTCTCATCTCTACACTCCCATAGTCATCTGTTTTCCCAAACACGCCTAAAGAAGCTCAACTTAGAAAATGTGAAATATCTCTTACATCAAAAACATTCGTTACAATACAACCGTGAACGCACCAAAGAGTTTCACTGTCAAGTTTGCATTTGTAACATTTCAAAACTGCACCGCACTGTATTCTGTGCCACATTAGCGAATAACGCTTGGCTAACATTTACGTCTAAAAAGTACGATGTAAACTATTCTGAGCAAAGTTTTCTCGAACAATTTGCGATATATTTAAATTTACTTTGATTCTCTGATAGTTTTTTACCCTGCACTAGAAGATTTTTTTGGTATGTAGTGGTACTTTCTCTATATTTAACTATGTTTTTTAGTGATTTTATTTTTAAATAAAACTTAGTTCCAACCTAATGCTAAGAGTTCACTGTACCCTTTAGACATCACCACCATACCACAGTTAGGTACCTCAAATGCGTGTGTTGTTATATAATATAGTTGATAAATAATTAATACGTTAATTATGATGATATGGTGTACCATAATATGTGGGGATAGCTTTAAACTGTTATCTGAAATTTGTTTGCTGAAATTTTATCTCGAAACTGTAATTGCAGAACGCGTTTCGTGTTATTCACGTTGTTAAACATTTAGTTGGAACTTGGAAAGTCGAGAAATATTCAATGTTAGCAGTCTGTGAGAATGAAAAGAGCATTTCGGGACAGATCTCTTGATGTACTCGTAATTGGCTCCGTTGAACTTGGACGAGGTGCTTGACATTGAAACTGATTTGAGAGCCAAAAAAAATTGTTTCTTTGAAATACGCAAACTTGTTGAAAATTGCCGAGGTGAGTAAAACGCTGTGAATAGAGTTTTCTTTGCCCTTTTAATGCTGTTCTTTTAGATATTTTTTATTGCAGAATTATTTATTTTTTCTTGTGAACTGTATAACTGTGTTGGGATTTTTAATTGTGATGTTGATGTCTAGAGGGAAATATAAAAAAATGGTTGCCTGTTAGTTATTTGACGTGTGGCTCATATAGAACAAGTACGATTAGCTAATTGTTGTGACTTAACAAATTTATTGATTTCAACCAATTATATAATGTGCGAAATTGCCACACTTGTTGACGTACTGTCAGAATGTCCCCTACATTCCTGTACAATTCCTGTCATATTTTGTCTTTCAGTTCCGCGTGCATAAATGCATATCAAATGTATATTGCTGAACCCTAACACAAAACTTCTAAAACCGCTACTCGTATGAACTTGACACTTTCTTAAAAAACATGTTGCTATTAAATACTATTATACTATTTTTTTATAGCGGTAAAAACTCATATTAGATTGTAAAGACAAGAAAGTGTACCAAGAAATCATGAAAACAGTAATTGAACGTTTCAAGTTTCTTCGTTGTTTCGTTTTTAAAAGGCAGCTATGACGCGCTCTTATCGGTCCTGAATTTAGCCGTTTTAAGTGTGTAACTTCTTATTGTTCCTTTTTTGTTCGACCTTGTGTTTTTGCTGTTGTCTAGGTATAACTAAAGACTGACTCATCGATACTTTATAACAACAAATAGGTACCCAATGTAATTTGCAACGCCGCCCATACACGGCCAATCGATTTTCCAACATATCCGTCTCATTGCCATCGAATATTTCCAATTCAAGTGTGGATGCGCAAGAGTTGCGCAACAGTGCGAATATCCCAACTGGCGGTCAATGCACCGCGCGCATAAAATGCCGCTCCGACAATTCTTTACTCCGAACTCTTGGCGAAGTTCCCACTTCTTTTAAAAAAGTACATTTGTTTTCTCCCGTGTTTAATTATCTTTTGTTCGCATTAAAAACGACTTCTCTCTTGACGTATCAATTTATTTAATTTTAAAAACAATTATTCGTTTTAAATCTTTTCATGTTTATAATAAACTCTAACTACACTTTATGACGTATTTTATAAAAGATGACGGATGACGTTAAAAATATTGTTAAAGTCGTTTCTTTTTTAATGATCGGACACTTAAAGTTTCTATCGCATGGTGTGGTTTTATGTACCTACCGCACATAAAAGTAAAATTTATGGTTCACTTAAACTTGACGCTTTCTACCCGAAGGCTCTATCGGAAGGTTGTTTTTCACAACGATCACGTTCGCAACGTCTTTATCGGCGTCATTTGATAAGTAACGTTGATGTTAGCAATAAAATTGTATAGGAATTTATTATGTACACCCAGAAATGTCAGTATAATATTAGTAATCGTGTAGGTGTTGTAATACTTTTGGTTAGTTAATATGTTCTTACTGACATAACTATGATGACTACAATAAAATATATTATAATATATTTTATTTTAATGTTGTGTTAAAAATATTTTAGGTTCACGGAAGCTAACAAAATGATCAAATGTGGCATTTTAGTGGTACCCCAAGTGTCCGTTTCACGGCCGTTCGTTCACACAAAATCGCTACATTCGGCGGGCAAAGGTCAAAAAACGACTGCAACGCGCTAATTACTTCATTCCGATCTGATCGGTTCGGACTTCGGTTTATTTGGTTCCGACAAATTAAATAATCTAATAAAATAAGAAACATCTTTTAGGCGGTAGGTACAAGGTCAACTATCTACTAATTTTATGTTGTTATAAAAATAGTTTTTCATAAATTTCCTTATATTAAAATAGATCGTTCTGCAGTAAATTATTTTCTAAATCTAAAGCGTTTTGCTTTGATAAATCGTGTAGTATTGACATCTGGAGTTTGTTGCATTATTGTAATTTTGTTTTTATTTTTGGTTTCAGGTATGTATCGGAGAAGAAAATTCTGATTAATTTGAACGAGGTTTGAATTTGTGGTGGTACGATCACAGTAGGTACTTAAGTACACTGTATAACAACACTAATTTACCTAAGGGGTACGAAATACTAGTCTCATTTTATACAGTTATCGTAGTTGTTAGTTTAAGTAAACCTGCTGAAATTCCTCACATTTCATGCAAAGAGCAAAATAGCATCTACATTCTAGACAGGCATTACATTTTTCCCTTCGGTACGGCAGCATGTTATTATTTTCTCGTTATTTATATTATGTAGTAGGTCAAGAACATATTTCACAGTTGGTCAGCCAGGCCCGGTGCTCGCATGCATCGATGGATTTTCTGAATACTGCACACGGTCACATCACGGTCAAACCACCGTTTTAATCTTTGGGTACTATAATTTTATGATTATGCTTTTTTCACGTCAAAAGCCAAATCTCTCCGCGATATAAAAGTGCCAATCTAAAAAGATAACCGTAATGAAAATTTGTAATCATCACGGCTTAATGACTCCTTAGCTATAAGTCTGGAAGATGTCATTGGTCTTTGCTGTATATAGCATTTTAATTAGCGTTAAATACATAAAACAACAATAAGTTTGTACATACGAGTATCTCTTTCAGACAAGGGGGCATCCATTTACACATTACACCCGTGCGAAGCCAGGGCGGGCAGCTAGTAATAAATAAAAGACGAGCTGTGTCGTAGCTTTTATGTGTGTGCGTTAATTCCGTCCGTCCATACGTCACCAATGCTCTCACGTGTCCTGCACCAGCGTTATTTATGGAAAGGCCTTGCGGGAGTCCTGCGTAATGCATGCTCTAGTTGCGTGTAACTGTGTCTTTAGGTGAGCTATGCTTAAGAACATTTGCATTGTCCTCCCAATATGTTTCTCTTTTTATGGCTAGAATTGGCCTGGGTTATTTACTACGTTGTTTAAAGTTTGAGCGGGGCTCACTGAATAACCACAACTACGACCTGAAAACTCTTGAAAATTTTCTTTATTCTAAAGAAGATGCTTAAAAAGGGATCCAATGTTTTCTCTTCACGCATTAATATTATTATATGCTATGTACCTACATAACAATAATAAACTTACTTTGTATATTTTCATATTATATATAGTATTTCTGGAGAGTTAATTACTGCTGTCTTATGATAACAACCGCGACTGATGACTTCCCGGGGTTAAAAGCGGCTGAAACAGGGATCCACCCGTTCAGCCAGTAACCTCTGGTTACTTTGTTGGGATTTATTTATGCTCATACAGTTATTGGTAAGCATATTATGTTACTGACGTTGTCCATAACGTCCATTGGCCTCACACGCATGTCTAGTCGATCACGTCGTAGAAAGTTAGTTCGTCTGTCATCGACACTCAATCTTCGGTGTGTTGATCTGTGCTGCTTCCGGATCGTATTCTGCTTTCATGTTATTTTTAAAGGTACGAATACCTCCTACTACGAATGTAGGTATTCGAAGGTTGTGAATACAGATTGTTTTGTTAAATAAGATGACGAGAGTCAAATTCTTTCTACGAATTGATCTATTTTGATCTTCCTAATAATACGTATGGTTTTGTATTAGTCTATTGATAGAAAGAGTTAGGTATAAGTTTGCCTTTTAATCTACGCCTTTTAAGCTCTTTATAGTTATGATGGCACGTTAATCCGTCGG
>DWQL01000603.1:0-14271 GCA_018231265.1 Noctuana haematospila | reverse complement strand
GGGCTGTGAGTGTGAAGCGTTATTAGCGTTATATTGTTCCCGTTGTCCCCATTAGCCCTATCCCCATAATGGGGACAACGGGAAGGAAATTAAATGACGTATGTTGTTAAGTTAACTGCTTCAACTGACTGTGGAACGACAATTGAGAATTGAGGATTGAAATAGCAGTAAGAAACTCATAAAATAAACGCAATCTTTCGACGCGGGGTGTCTCAAGGGAGATATTTTGGGCCCCATTTACTACGTTGTGTCCACTGCAAGCACTTTCACTTAGGCAATTGCAGTCCTTTATATTTGCTTTGTTTGTAACCGTTTTTATGTCTTTATTAAGACATAAAATAAATTTACGAAACAATTTGTGATACAAAAGACAATTGTTAAAGATACAATACGTGTATAAACTTTTCATTATACTCTTAAGTTCTTTTAGTTGCCGTCTTCACTGTCCTTATTAGTATCCATTTTAAATACTAAATCATACTCATAGCAAAAAATGCAGTTTAGTGGACACTTTAAATTGAAACGAAGAACGTGTTGAATGAAGCACTATAAAACTTTATCGCAAATTTTGAGAAAATAGGAAAAAAGTATAACCTACAGTTAAGGAAATTAATTTTATAAGTAACTTAAAGTGGATATATATTGGAATCTCACCTATATGTACACGTGAGAGGTCTTCCATAGTTTTCTGGCGTGACTGGAGGTGATGACACGTCATCATATATTTCAGCTGTTTTATTACAATAGTCGCGTTTTGAATCTGTAACAAAAGACATTACAATGAAGGGATGTCAAAAACACTTTGTAAATACTTTGATGCAAGTATGTAATAATTATAATTTCATTTATTTATACTTTATATATTTATACAAGTAAAGTTTCTAAGTTAAAACCGGCATCTATAGTTTAGAAATGATTATTTGATAAGATTATAAGATAGTACATCTTAGTTTAAAAGTATAATTTTCTTATGCGTTATCTGTCCCCACATTACTTGTTACTTCCAACTTGTTTTAAATACCTACATATAGTATATCAAATCATCAGATTTGATGCTTTGTTTTAGGCTTTACTGACTCAATGAGGCAAATACATAGAACTATGCGACTCATAACATAAAACACCAGAAGGTACTAAACGACCGTTGTACAACAGATCACTGTCGCGCAATAACTTTTACGCCCCTCGCAATAACTCCTCCGCGAGTTCGTGACGTAATAACCAAATTGTGCCATTTTGATTGACACTGAAGAGTAGGTAGTAGGTATTTTGACAGCACTAAGAATATGACGTCACTACTTTCACGAATTAACGACGTGTATTGTGTATTGATGTTGACACTATAGGTACCCATAGAATAGAATAGATTGTAGTATATGAACCTCAAAAGATGGCGCTTCGTTTTTGTTTTTCAAAAAAAGAAGTAGGTACCTACACATTTTTTTAAAAACATTTTCAAAATAAAAGAACATAAATAAATTTTTAGGCAAAAAGAAAAATTCAATTTGCAACTTTCTAATGCTATGAATATTTGCAGGCATAATATAATTGCTTGTTTTGAAGATTACGAAGTTTATAACATTAATGTAGATTTAATAAATGGCAGGCAATCGATTCAGCATTCACAATTCCATAGCAACGAGCTGCTGTACCTACTCATAAAACATCGCACCGTACTAAGCGTCGCTCGTTGAATAGATCACCTTGTAGCACAGCACAATAACTTTTTACGTCCCGCGCAATAACTCCACCGCGACATAATACCGAAGTTCCGGCGACCTGATGTATTGTGTTGCCTGTTACGTTTACTTGGCAAATTATAAGCTGAAACTCTGTATTTGGCTACGAGGAAATACCTATGTTGATTTTAAGAGTAAAAATTCTTTCTTGTCTTGCCTTGTCTTCAACCTTTTTTGTATCTCTTCCCACAACCGGGGAAGGCCTGAAGCATCCTCCATTACGCTGCTCTAATGCCGATTGATAGAGATACGGGTTAGTTAACGTGCCCTCCGAAGCACGGAAGCGCGCATGAAACATACCACTAGCGGTCACCCATACTGTCAAGACTGGCCGCGGCCGTGGTTGCTTAAAAATGTGATCGCTTGCGATCCACACTACCAGTGGGATCCACACTACCACTAATATCCCACTTATTCGTACTGAAAGCTACAATAAAGCGACAAAAATTTTGAATGATTCAACAAACCGAACATAAGTTCGCTTTCATGCCGTTGTGTGCTGAGCTCTCCGTGGAACTGTTTGTAATCGAATTGCGGCACATCTGCTCCGGGGGAATGCTCGAGTGGATAAAATGGATAATATTAAAGCTAGACTTCGCGGTGTGCGATGAAGGGAAGAAACAACATTGGAACCGGAGTGGGTCTTGCGCCTCGCGTCTTTTGAGCTGTGACAAGAAGACAGTCGTAGTCGTGGTGTCGTATCAGACCATCCAGAGAGTCCTTCGATTTCGAGGTAGAAGCTTCAATATTTAGTTTTTTTGTATCTCAAACTAAAAATATTTTCATTAGAAAAAAAATTACTTATTAAATTTTTAACCGTTCTCAAAAAAGGAGGAGGTGGTCAGTCTGACCCATTTATTTATTTTTATTGATTTGTCTCATCTCCACAAAGTACACACAGGTAATTAGTACAAAAGTTTCAAACAAGTTTCAAACATAAGACCTTATAGACCCAAACGGGCCCAATATATAAAAAATAGAATAAAGATTTAAAAAAATTACTACATTTTTACTTCCTAACTTTAACTCTACTGGGAGCAGAGTTGTATCTAAGGTGCAGAACAAAGGCTATAGCTCCGAAATCCGAAGCAAAGGAAACTTCCCACGTTAATGATCCCGAACCACCTAACTCCTAAGCGTATACGTAACGGACAACTTCGCAAAATATTATAGTGTTCCTGTGGCTTCCTTATACTTTTATTGGTGTCCCGGGAACAAAGTTTCCGGTGCGGATAAAAGAAAGCGACTTAACTTTACTTACATTCGTGTTTCGTGGTTATTCGCAGGTAGTTGTTTCACTACGAGTATTACAACTTTCAATTTTCTCCTTTATGACATATTGTGGCACACGGAAAGTAAATTGTTGGGAGTATAGTGTCAGCATATGTACCTACCTGGTATCAAAATATAAAGTGCCACTGTTAAAAATTCATAAGTTTGATTAGTACTCGTATGTTTCATTAGTTCTCTATTTGAAGAAGGTTTAATTTTTTTAAATTACTATTTCGTGTTACAATTATTGTGGGCAGACATCTATAGGTATATATAAAAATCAATTGCTGTTCGTTAGTCTTGCTAAAACTCGAGAACGGCTGGACCGATTGGGCTAATTTTGGTTTTGAATTATTTTTGTGAGTCCAGGGAAAGTTTAAAAGGTGAGTAAATATTAGAAATATATATAGTAAAAGCAATTTCGGTTTCCCTTAGCACAGACTAAGAAGAGATATTAGAAACTATTCCTACCTGTCAAATATTTGATGGTCGACTCGTCGTTCAGAAATCAGTTAAATTAAATTTAAAAGTCATTCAGAAATCAAATTAAATTCAAAAGTGAAGTTTTTTTTTTCATTTCTGTGTTTTTGAATTTAGCTTTTTTTTATTTATTTTTAGGCAGTACGAAGCTTGCCGGGTCAGCTCATAATAATCTGGCCATATAATAATTATTAGGCACTATTTTCAAATCAAATTGCACATTATTATGGTAGAATACATTAACTTGTACTCTTGAGAACACCTTGTATGTCTTCTTGTTAAGCATAGTTAACACCTGGAATGCCCACACCCATGAGCCCTAAGTTAAGTTGTTACTCACTAGACAAAGCCCTCCAGCTCCTGTCTTCCAGCTGTTCCCCTCGCTCCCGCAACCGCTGCATCAGCACTTGCAGCAGGCAGCAGGTAATGGCCTTCTGCTGACACTGTGGATTGTTCTGACACACCTGCGCTAAAGTCAGGTTGGCCCAGCGGTGCAGGTCAGTATTCTCTGTGCTGTAGCAGAGGGGGAATATGGCGAAACCGCCCATTTTTGCGAAATCTGGAATGAAAGGAACAAGATGCTTATTTTTTTAACATTTAAAAAAAAAACTATAATTCATTGGACCGTTTGTTTATCTATACAAATATATATATATGTAATAATATATATATATAAAGCTGATGAGTTTGTTTGTTTGTTTGTTTGCTTGTTTGAACGTGCTAATTTTTGGACTACAAGACAGATTTGAAAAATTCTTTTTGTGTGTGACATTAATGAGGAAGGTTATAGGCTATCCAGCATTACGCTACCATTCTTAACGCAACTGAAACCGCCGTATCTATTTATATCTATATATCTATATCTATATATTTATAATAAATCTGTAGAGAGGTCAATTCTGTACATGAAATATATTTCCAAAATAACTATCACTTAATATTTATGTTTCACTTACACAAAATCACTTTAAATGTTTCGACAAACCTTTACAAAAGTTGCACCGGTGAGCTGGTCTGTGTTACACAGGCCCCTTAACTACATCAGCCATCAGACTGTCACTAATTATAAATAATAAATAACGCTTCACACTTATAGCTCCACACTAGGATTCCCTGTGTCGTGGATGCCATGGACACACACAAACACCCAGACCGGGAACAGAAATCTAAATTCATCATTTTTATTTCTGCCCTGCCGGGGATCGAATCCAAGACACTTTGATTGGTGGACTGGCATGGTAACCACTATACTACACGGGTTGTTAATTTAAAAAGTAACTCACTCACCATTCGCAACATCAATATCATCAATATATTCTCCAAGCTCTTGAAAAGCAATTAAAACATCCTCAGGCAAGGGTTGACCGGCCTGTATGCTGTTAATCTTCTCGCTATTAGTCAATATCTGAATGTTTCTCTTTAATATCTCGTCTATACGGACCGTGTGGTAGTTTAATGCGTTTTCTAGAAAGCTCCGCCTCTGAAAACATTAATTTTAAAATATTTATAATAACCTTTTATGTATAGCACTCGTGAAGCTATGATATCCCAGTGGTTAAGAATAGACCCCTTATTCTAGAGTGTTGGGTTCAAATCCCATCAATAACTTTCTTAGTTATATGCATTTTAAGCAATTAATTCACAGAGTCAAAAAACATTGGAGACGAAATTTTAAAGTACGTACAGCTATAATTAAATACTATACAGTCCAATTACCTCTTCATCCATTGGTCCCAACGCTGACTCACGAGGTGCATCTTCAGCTTTTGTAGCCTCCATGGCAAAGCGCAGCAGACTCTGGAAACAAAAAAAATTAACATGTTAAATTGATCTTTTGCACTATTTATGCATGGTCCAGTAATAGGTGCTCTTGCTTGCAAACGTTTTTTATAGCCCACTGCTGGGCACAGGACCAAATTATTGCCAATACATAAACTCACCATAAACTGACCCTAATCCATTTTATTTGGTGGGAAATTCATGAAGTGTGCAACACTGAAGGGACACTTTAAACAAGAGAACATCAACTTAGTTTCTGGAAGAAGCTACCCACTTATAAGATTTCAGGGTGTGGTTCTGGGTTGAGTCGAATCGAGTTGTGTTGGATATTGCAGGGTTTAAGTAATATAAATGTTTGTATTGCAGCGAGCACTTAACACCACAAACCTGCGTGCGGCTATTTCTTTTTCATAAAAATGGCAAAAATGTTTCGTGCACATTAACTCTCAATATTTACCTGCAACGTCTGCGGGAATCTCGGTTGCTGAGGCACTGGTTGTAAATTATCATTTCTAGCCGGGAACGTCAGCGCTCCCGCTATGCCATTGCTACTCCCCGGATTGTTGGACGCCATCGTATCTAAATACAGTTTTTTTACGTAAAGAAGCAATCCTTAATTAGGTTAACACTTATCCTTCTCACACACAACACACAAACGGTCAATAACACGCGCGAAATACTAAGATATTTATTCAAACGCTATGAATCATTCATATGATGAAATAGAAATTCAATTTTAATTCTAGAATAAATCAGAAGAAACGCGAAATCGGTGTGTTAAAAAATGCTTTGCAAAAATCGGCTAAAGCTGTAACGTCAAGTCAATAAGTCAAGTCATGTCTTAACTGTCACTGTCATTGTCAAAACACAGATTATATTTCCTTGCAAATTAATAAATAAAGCATAGACACTCTGCCTATAAAATAACAGCACATATAAATGAACTTATTTTTTTTTCAAAATGTATGTAATTTAAAATTTTCATGCATGTATCTGGGTAAACTATAATGTATTCCTTACCAATACTGTTCATCCGCCCCTTCTTATGTCCAAAGATGAACATAGGCCTTCCTAGTTGGCGTTGGCGCCACTACGTAGGAAGCAGGTGTATAATTCCGCCAAATTCTTGGCTTCATACCTATCTATTAACTATAATAATATTTATTTTTCCAAGTGATGTATCTCTCGATGCATACCTTTACGTTATCATACTAGATCTTCTTTGATCTCCTCACTGATACAGAAGTGGCGTATTGACAGTAAAATAGAGGGCAATTTAATCTCGATGATAAACGTATAGATAAGATATCACTGAGATAAACTAATGTTTTAGTGTAAATACATATTATTTTCATAATATCAAGTTATAACATTCTGCGTGTCTGCACAAATCTTCAAATTGTTTTCCAATGTAGAATAGTGCCAAAATATATTTAAAATAACAGAGATTCATTCACAGATTAAATAAACGTAAGGTAAGCTACATACTGTTTTTTTACAATTTATTTTATATGTTTAGTGTTGAGTTGAGCAGTTACGGCATATAAAGTATTACAGAGTGCTTCCAAACAAATATACAAATTTCTATATGTTTCTATGTAGGTACTATATAATATATATAAATGTCCTATGTTTGTCCTTTCATTTCTCCAAAATTCTTATTTATTGGCTTTAACTTAGCCTACTGTGCAAATTTCGTCAATATTGGTTCAGTTCTTTTTCAGATAATTGATGATTTTACAGATCAGATACGGTATTTGATTAATTCGAAATTTAGTCAAATACCGTATTATGTGATAAAAAAAGAATTTTGTAAAAAAATAAAAGCATAGATTTTAACATGAAATCAATCTTTTTTTGCAGGTGGTGGAGGACGATACGAGAAAGATCTCTCGATTTCCTGATAGCGATAAGAAAAATATTTGACACTTCTGTTTGGATGTATTAAACTGTAGACATATATTTATATAGTATACAAAATCAGAAGAGAGGATCATACGTTACGAGTTTGCTTATTAACGTTAGGGTAAGTTTGTTCTTTTGTTTCATCTTAAAATAAATTTGATTTGATATTTATTACAAAGTGCAAAGTTTTACTCTTCGTGTATTATTCATAGGTATATACTCAATTATACTCGACTTGGCAGGAACACCAGTCCAGTATAGTATAGTGTTATATCTATGGACAGTGGACACTCCGTGCCCCCAGACAGTGTAAAAATAATAATGTTATGTGCCAGCCACATTCTAATTTAAATGAACTATAGATAGTAGATAATATATTATGTAAAAACAAAGCATTAACGTAAGACCTCTGATAGGACTTCTATCCTATTTAGGATTTAACGTATTGATAAGTGTTACAGGTTGTCTATGGATTAGTATTACCAGGCATCGACAAGTTGTTAGCACATTCTCTTATTACTAATATATTTAATCTTCAAATCTTCTATAGTATCTGTAGGATATAGATAAATAAGTGTTTTGTTTACAAACTAGCACAGAGATAAAAAAAACAACGTCATAAAAAAATTAAATCAATTTATTTACAAATAGACAACAAAACAACTTACTAAGTATATACCTAGTAACTACATAACAATTTTCGTCAATATTCTTATTGGATAAGACTCATTCCTTGCATTATGTAGGTTAGGTAATCGTTATCTGTATAATATACTCCTGTTCACAATAGTCGTTGATTAATTCGATAGAATGGTTACTTTCATGACATGATAATAAGATTTTTAGAAACAGTTTACTTACTTCTAAATTTAAATCTTCACAACCGATATTGCTCTTAAACTTAATTAAATATTGCAAACCGAAAATACACTGTTCTGAGGTTTTATAAGTTCAACTACAGTACATTGTAAGTGGTATTAGCTTCGATACAAAAGTTGCAATCAGCGTGAGACTTTATAACTTACTCGTAATTGGATTGCGGAGCAGTCGCTGGCTTATTCCAAATTTTAGTGCATAAAGGGCAGATCATTATATTTCGTAGATGTAAGTCAGATTTTACCGTCAAATTAAGTCAAAGAAAACTAATTTTCTTACAGAGCGAGCATCTTTTAATTTCGTTCATTTTTTAATTTCGTCTATAAGCTGTAAAACATTAATTTTAAAAGTCCTCGTCTGTTGCTCAGTCATGTCACCGAACTCCGGCAAGAGGCTCAAGAAGAAATATCTCATGTGTTCTTCTTTCTCGTTCTTGTATGAAAGTTTATTCGCTTTTTGCTTGGATTTCAAATGTTCCGGAATTGAGAAGTCTTCTTCGCTTGAGTAACTGTTTAAAAGTGGAGTTGATCCGTCGTCGGTTTTATTGTCTTCTGTATCGTCATAGTCTTGCCAAGAAGTTGGTTTCTGAGGGTCTGTATGATAATCATAATTGGAATCAGCACTGTTCTCTTCTTTAATTACCACTAAAGTGTCATTATCGTGATTGGATAGCTCGTCGCGAAAGAAGACATCGTCCAAAGGCTTAGTGTAGGGAACTATGAAGTTCAGGTACCTACTGAGATAGTAAGTCCTCTTTTTCTTCTGGTTTCTTGATGGCTTCAGGCTTCGCCGGAACGTCGACCGTATGTTACGCCACTTTTCTTTGCATTCGGGAACTGAAATTGTAAAGTTTTTAAGCGACTTCAAAAATATTAACTACTTATTGAAGCACCCAATTTCGATCGCTTGGAAAATAACTTTTAACAGTCTTAATTAATCAAGTTTTATTCAAGTCAACTGAACAATAGGTATTCTATTTTTATAGCATTTTTCCAATAAAATTAAATGTTTAACTTGATCCTTAAAATTAACTTTTCTATGTCAATACATAGAAAAGTTAATTTTCCAAACCAAACCAACGGTTACCAATCGGTACCGGTATCGGTTTTGCGTTACCAATCGGTTTCCAATGAAACCGATTGGTAACGCAACATTTTAAGTAAAGTTTACCATAACCGCACCAAAATCGGTTAGGACTTTCTGAGATGAGCGCGCACAAACATACAAAAAGTTTATAACATTATAAAATCAGAGCAGAAAACCAGTAAAATAGAAACCAAACCCATTTAGAGATTTCGTGTACCTCATTAACTAATTAATGTGCTACGTTTATCTCATTGGTAACAAGTAACAAGTGACCGTTTCAAAGTAAAATAAGACAGCTTTTACCTATAGGAAAAAATTACTAAGTAAAACTCACTAAATTATCTATTTTCAAATCCGTACCTGGTATTTGTGTGACTTTAGAGACTTCCAACCAAGCGTTATCTGTATCTTCCTTCCTAGCATACTCTGCCAAAGTCGAATTGTAGAGACATTCGTGTTTTTCAACTTCCAACACAAGCGTGACGTGTGCATCCCGTTCCATCTGGACAACCTCACTCGACGAGCGCCGAGCGTCGACTGGGGCAGGCTGAGCTGAGTTCAATTAATCAACTTTGTTTTCGAAATTCGAACTTGCCACGCGTCTCTTTTCGCGTCGTACCGATCTTCCCGCCAAAACCGAACGATGTAGCCTCGCCAACTAAACGCTGAGCGGTAACTGAATGTTTTGAATGGAGTACAAATACTTCAACAACGTTGTACGCCTGTGCGGGACCTGTCGATGAACTATGAACTCTTTTAATCTCGTGCGGTAAATGCCAAGCGGCAACTGATAGCGACGGACGGTACGCTACGTTGTCTGTATTCTAGTTCTACCGATCGGCGATCGTACCGATGGCTTGCTTGTAGAGTCGCTGTGCCAAGAATCCAAGATTTTATTTAGTTTAGAGTTTGATTAATATTATATCTGAAACCTTATGCGTAAGGAGTGTGACATCACAACGACGTGTTTGTTAAGACACTAGGAGATAGTAAATATTATACTATAGCTGTAACATTTATTGATATTGAAAAGGAACTTGATTTAAAATTGCCGTGAATATAATTATTTTAGTAAGAAACCAATGTAGACGGTTATTCATCTAGATTGAATTCGATGTGATGGTAATGTGACGTTACAATATCACATCCGTTCGACGTGACATTGTTCGGCGTTGCAATTATTTTGCTTTTTTTTGACTTGCTGAAGTTATTGAAAAGCCGAAACACTTTAGATGCAGTTTGATATGACTCAATGACGACGATGCAATATTATCTATATTTAAATAATCTTGACGGATATCAAATGTAGGCCATTAAAAAGGATATCAATTTTATCACTTATTTCGTACCTAAAATACAAATAATATAATGATAAAACTGCACACAGCATTATTTATTAGCCTAGTGACTGCAATTCCAATGTTATTTTCACGTTAATAAATAATTTGTTTACTCTTTTAACTTCAGCAATGGCGCCTCGTCAAGACATCATAGTACAGCCCAGCAGGATCCAGGTGGAGCAGACCAGGCCCCCTCCGCCGCCACCTCCAGGTCGCCTCCAACGACCACCGCACGACAACCCCGCCGTCTATCTAGACAGACCACAGACTACACTTAGAAATAACGCTCCCGCGCAACGTCAACGCACAAATGTTTAGTTTTTTTTTCTGGCGATGGCGCAATCTCGCTGCGCTAATCCAAAGACAATGTTAAGTTTTAATGTTCTTATTTTTTTTAATCTTTATTTAGCCTTATCAGTATTTATAGACATTTTACGTTCAAAGTCATACGAATTAAAGAAAAAATATTATTTACAAGTACAGCCGGAAAGGAAGTGTTGGAATACTCGGAAGTCTCCTGGCCTACCTAAATGACGGTTTTGAAGTAATATTATAAATTATAACCTATTTTAAATCTTATTTTTATCTGTTTATAGATGGTTAGTTAACTGGACGACTGCCCTCCTAAGAAAAATCCCTATCTACGTCATCATGTCTAGACTTAATCAAAATAACATAAATTTAGTTAATATAAATTGCATAATATCGTTAAGTATATTATATAAGCATATTATATAAATATACGAAGGATCATAGAGAAGGATAAGAAAAACATATAAGAAAATTTTATTTTAAATATATTAGGTATATAAGTTTGGAATGTATGTTTTGCGAACATTTAAATTAAAGTATCTATTATGAAAATTATATAAGTTATCGTAGTTAATCAACATTTTCTTCAAAGAGATTGTCTATTATATCGGTTAAATTAAATAAAAGTTGTTTTAAAAAAAAGGTGCCAACCCTAAACCTACCTACATAAAATTAATAAATCATAATTATTATGTTTTTATAGCTCGGTGTAAAAACAGTTTAACAATGTCATTTCTAGCACAGCAGGTGTCATTATTCCCTTTTATAATTGATTGGCAACAAGCAGTAAAAATGAATATGGCAACAACTCAGCAAGTGGCGTGCACGGAGCGGCAACGTCGCACGATCGATCCGTGAAAGCATCGTTTCAAGTTTCTTATTTTCGATCCCGCTATAGTTACTTCATTTCACGAGGGCGAGTTATACCAACCTTGTCCGTATGTAATAAGGATTATAATCGAATGCGTCAGTAATAACCGTGGAATGCAAAACTTCACTATTGGGTGTCAACTGTTTTTTTTTGGTAATATTGACACTTTTTGAGGTGTGAAAATTTTAAATTGCAATTAGTCCAAAAGATAGAGTTTTAATAGGAATATTTTACCTATCTACGCTGTTTGTTTTTTTAAGAATATCGATAGACCAATCGTGGTGTGAATTCGTAAGTAGCTGAATATATTTTTTTAAATTTATCTTCATCAATTCATTAATGATTAGGAATAGCATTGCAGAAACTTTGTGAATTTCCAGTGACTCAGAACAAATGTAAGCTGCGTATCATGTTTATAATCATGTCAATAACTTCATACAATCTTACAACTAGGTATATCATATACCTAGATGAAACACAAAACGAACTCGTACCATATTATAATGAGATTATGAAAATTATCGTACTTAGCCTCAAACACTCCTGCAGTGGGCTCAAAATCTTCGTTGTATATTTTAAACCACGGATCTCGTAAAACACATACGCAATGCGACACTAATGTTTTGTTTCTAAAGCTGTTAAACCGTTATAACCGGTCACTTGTATTAAAATAATATTAATATTACATAAATATGTTAACAGCAAAATTTTATCTTTTACATCAATATATAGGTACATGAGTTATACGAAGATTTTAAATATGGACGATGTGATAATACTTTTTTAATTTATTTTTTTACTTTTTTTATAGTTACTCATAAAGATAATAATTAATAAATAACTGTTCTTCTAAAACATTCTGTTTTAAAATTGTTTATGATAAACAATAATAACAATACAGATAGAATAGGTCACGAATGTCACTATTCACGAATAAAACCATATTTCTTATCCTGTTAGAGAGATAAATAGAATTTTAATGTCAGTATGACGTGTAAATCGTGTATTGTACGACTAGCCTTGTAGGGTAAAACTAAAGTTGCAGTAATTCTTGTGTGTTTAAATAACTATCTCTTAAAAATAATTATTTTCAAAGCATACAAAATAGTTTAAGTTTATCAATTGCAATTATAGCGAACAGTTTTGTTTTGTTAATGTTAGTATAATCAATCTCAAATTCTCAACAGTATAAAGCAGGCCCTTACAATAACTAGGAGCAAAGTATAGTTTACTAGCTGTGCCCCCGGTTTCACCCTCGTTAAGAACTGCAACGTAACGCTTGATAGCCTATATCCTTCCTCGATAAATGGACTATCTTACACAAAAAAAAATTGCAAATCGGTCCAGTAGTTCCTGAGATTAGCGCGTTCAAACAAACAAACTCTTCAGCTTTATATTATTAATAGGTACAGATATATATTTTCCAAGTTCCATCACTACATACTCTACATAGTATAAAACAAAGTCGCTTTCTCTGTCCCTATATCCCTATTTATGCTTAAATCTTTAAAACTACGCAACGGATTTTGATGCGGTTTTTTTAATAGACAGAGTGTGTATGTATAATAAACGTTCACAGTTTTTGTGTAGTGTATTCAGTATCAGCATTGCACCCGTGCGAAGCCGGGGCGGGTCGCTAGTAAATTATAAAAGAATATAATTTATGATAAAAATTTGGTAATAAAAGCTCAATTTGGTCGTCTTAATTATTAACAAAGATTGATTTAAATATTTGCTTATTAGCCTTACATAAATGACCAACATTATCCTCAGAATCAATATTATATAATTTCAGTGATCACAAAACGTTGTGAAAAGAAAAACGACTGTATAATATACGAACATTGCATCAACAATAAAGAAAGAACTTTATTAGAGAAAAGCGATGAATTCTTGCTAAAGTTTCGCAAGGCACACTGCGGGACGGATGAAAATGATTATAAACCGATGGTATGGAAAAATATTTTTTTATTTTTAGGAGTCAAAAATTATATTTCACTGTTCCCTAAGATGAAGTAAACGAGAGTAAATTGTTTTAAAGCATCAATGCAATGCATGATTGCAATTAATGCAATGCAATTAGCATAAATTATCATGTGGGTATATACTGCAGTTTCGTTAATATTACATACGTACCGAATTGATAAGCTCCTTTTTTGAAGTCAATTAAAACACTATGCTTGATCGATTTCAAGTTTGCCATCTAGGTATTTACGAGTATTATCTTTACAAAAACAACGGGTATCAAGAAACTACGAGTATTTATTATAGCTTTTAAGTTATTTGCTCTTATATTACAGTAGGTAGGTATAGTGTGTCGTAGCCGAATCATAAAATGCTCAAAATCACATTTAATATTTTTTCAATTCAATTCGATTCAATTTAGATGTTATGTTAGATGTGGAGATCGATGTGGGATCGAGTTATTTATGTATTCAATAATTTTTTTGCCACAACATGCCTATTGTAGCTTAGAGTAGCTTACATAGTGTTGAGGAACTTTTTTAGATCTATTATGTTTTTCTTATGATCTGCTGCTGGGCACGGGTCTCTCCCCACAACAGAGGAAGGCCTGGAGCATACTCCACCACGCTGCTCCAATGCGGATTGG
>DWQL01000602.1:0-14275 GCA_018231265.1 Noctuana haematospila | reverse complement strand
GCCCCGCCGGGGATCGAACCCGGGACCTTTCGAATGGTGTACTGGCGTGGTAACCACTACACCACACGGGTCGTCAACCCACCATAAACCACCTTAATTCCACCATAAATGCCACTTAAACCAGATTAACACGGCAATTTTAGTAATTAATACATACAAACTAAGTAATTGTAAGTAGTAAAAGTAAGACAATTATCAACAGTGCAAAGGAGCTTATTTCTTGCCTTTAAATTTATTGTGTTTAGTAGCATTAGGCGACAATAGACTGTATAAGTGAATACACTGTATGCGGGTAGTTAATCCAATAAAAACTTATTCCGCTCAACCTATTACAGCCAATAGGCACACACTCCTCAGTCGCCTAAGGCTTCGTCGGCACTGATATTATGTAATTTATCTACAAACTTCGTTTTGCAATCCATTCTACACTTGTTATTATGCTCTAGAAGTCAGTATTAGTTACTGGGTCACGATCATGAGACTTTTTCATTAATATGATTCAAAGGATAACATCTTAATGTGCATTAAGTAATATAATTAAGTGAGGTCGTGCCGTGGCAACTGTTTAATGAAAAACACTTAGAAGTGTAGAATTAGGAATGGAATAGACACGCATGTTGTATACAATAAATTAAAATACGAATATCGCATAGCTACGTCCCGCGGTTTTATTCCTTTCCTTCTTCTGTAATCTATCTTACAACAGAAATAACTATTTTATCGTGTAAAAATCTCTGAGAACGCTAATTGAGCCACAAGATGGCGTAGAATAAACTTGGCCTGAATCAAGCATTTAACTGCAGTATATTTGCGGTTAAATAGAATCCGCAGTACGTGAGTGAAGCCCATTTTCACTCATTAGCTTTTTTGTCCGGGCATACAATAGGTAAGTTTACAAGATGGGTATGACGATTATGGAGGTTAATAATAATTGAAAAGTAAACGGTCAGTTTTATACCTTCAAGGCCGATGTCACTCATCTATTATTGTAGGTACAGCGACTGAATTCAGTGATCGTAAAAGCAGGTCATTGTTTTACAGCAAATATAGCTATATAATGTATGTATATTATATCAAATACACGGAATGATTTAAAAGAAAAATTAATTAAATTAAGTCTGTTTACAGTTTTACATTACATTCATCAAAGGGCTCAACTTTTCCTTTAGCCGTATACAAATTGATCGTTATTAAAATAATCTAAACAGAGATTATTCAATTTCTTTGCTTTCAATATCTCAATATCCCGACTTAAGCGATGAAATCCTTGTGTACGATGAATATTAAAACATATTAAATTCCTCGAACCTGCCCTTGGGACCTTTCGACCCGAATTCAATTTATAACAACTTTTATATCCAATAACTTGCAAGGCGTTAAGGTTGATACGAAACACGAAGTAAGGTGACGAAACGACCAAATACAGGGTTAGTTTTAAAGGCAGCCTTAGAAATGCACTATGTGACAAGTTACGCAAACATTGTGAACTAAATATTGTACCTAGGTACTGTATTGTCTATACTACTAACTAAGTGATATATACTTTGCCTTACTTTGAAAAAAAAAAAAGCAAAGGTTAAATTTTTTTTAAATAATGTCGAAACTATCGAAATACAAATGTATATTGACAACACTATGTATATACAATAGAATAAATGAATTGATGTAATATGAGTCATTTAATTAAAGAGAGTGATACCAGCGACCTCAGCATTTGGCGATCACGAAAACAAGTTGGACGAGATAATAATACTCAAATATTAAAAACTCAATGTTACTAATCCTTTTAACTGTCACCATGGCGGGGCAGCCTCATACCATTTAACTTACCAAGCAATCTATTAAAGTAGGTACACGATATTTTATTATTTTATTCATTGAACCCTAGGGATTAACGTCCGCGTCCGTGGGGCTGAAACACTAAGAACTGTTGAAGCGTTAGGTGGGGTAAAAGAACTTTTACTGGAATTAATCTTGTACATCAAGGTTGTTGACTTACGTAGGTACCTATACAACGGACTGTGATTAAAAGTAGGAAAAAGGTTTCTTATAATTTTATTAAAACAATTTTTGTAAATTAAAGTACCTACGCTACATTATATAAAAGAAGTAAACAAACTTTTTCCTTTCATCTTATAATAAATATCCACTAAAATTACAGCGGCTCATTAAAGATATGTTATTATTTCGTTGTAATATAATAATTATAACTCGCAAAATTGTCGCGTATTTTCTTAAATTTCAAATGTACATATAGTTTTCTCATGGATGCTGTTATCAGAACTGGAAGACCAAAAGCATCACCTTTCAAATAAAAAAGAATCATCCAAATCCGTTCACCCAGTGGAAAGATATGAGGTAACAAGCAGAAAAATAAAATACAGTCGAATTGAGTACCTCCTCTTTTTTTTTTTTGAAGTCGGTTTATAAATTAAATGTAATAAATTTCTATCGAGGAACAAAATAAAAGCCACAACGGGCAAGGACACCGCTACACCTCGCGTGGTGAACTGGTGGCCAGTCACAATACAGATAATATCCGCATATGCCAGTCACCATATTTACTCGTATTTCAATCATGAGAACATAAGTAGATTACCGATACCTATTTCAATATAATAAATAACATGTGTACCTATATTATATCGTGAACAAGAGTAAATTTCAGATTATTAATTCAATTAGATAGAATAGGTATTACTGGCATGATTAATATACAATTACTTAAAATCTATTACTATTTTAATGAGCATCGATCGCTATGCTGTGGTGTGAGCATACTTAGCACAGATAAAATAGTTAGACAGTAATAGAGGTAGGTATGTTTAATACAATTGTGTGGGACGAAATGTCCGCTTCTCATATTCATAATTAAGTATTTAAATAAGAAATACTATGAGTAGTCAAGTATAGAAAGAGTGAGTCAGGTATGATGAGGCGCTACGTTAATTTGTGTACCAATGACAGCTAGACGATTCCGGTTTTGGCACAGAATTGATAACGCTTCACACTCATAGCCACACTAGAATTCAATACCCTATAAAAAAAAACGAAGAAAAAATAATAAAATAAAATAATAAAAAAAATATAATGAAATATATAAAAAAGTAGTATAAAGGAGTAAGAATAAAGAAACTGAAAGTATATTTACTAGGCACACATTATAATGCAATCGCGATTAAAGGTATAATCTTTTGTAAGTCTTGCCTATTAGCCTACATAGGCTATGTGCAACGAAATTCTAACACGAACCTTAAAAAGCGTTAATAAAGCCCAATGAACCGAAAAGCAGGCAGCCGTTGAACACAATTTAACCCGCCGAGCCCGGCTACGAAAAAAAGTAGACCAAGCTGACGTGCAATTAACGAACCACTTTTACCCATTGTTTAAATGTGTGACAACAACACTAAACGCGGCAGTGAAACACAAGCCACATTAATTTTTAATGTTCAGACCATTTGTAGGATAGGAGAATGTTTCTACAGATCTCTGTTTTATACTTTCTTCGCTGGCTGCCATTTTCTGACGTGGCTATTTTCCTTGTGCTACAATTACGTAAGCGAAAAGAAAAATTTGCTGTTGAATTTTCTGTTACAGTTCAATGCAAATAACATCTATAAGGAAACGACCTTATAAAGAAAGGCTAATAGAGAGGCCGCCAAAACATAATATGAATAGCAAAACACTTTAAAAAGGACACAATGAAAGAATCTTTCGATCAGCTTAAAAATATAGTTTAATCAATCACTTTTCGTTTACAGTATGGAAAATATCAGCCGACCGAATCTCGGTAACTGGCGTTATAATGTGATCCACATTCGCAAAATTATTTAGACAATTTATCTCTATAGGTATCTCTTACCTGCCCTTTAAGATTAAATGAGCCGTGTCAGCTGACCTTCACAATTTATTCAGTTGTGGGTGTTCAAGTTCACCTTCATTTAAAGGTTTAATTTAATTTTATGTAATATTCACGTCATACTTATTTATACTGGCTTTAAACTTTTACTTTACAGTATTAACATATTGGAGTTTTTTAAGTAAGCAACGAATAAAGTTGCTGAAACTAAAATAAGCGGATAAATAAAAAAAATTTTACTGATTTTCTCTGACGGGGAAGACTTCTATAAAAGATTTCACACAACTCTCAACAAAACATAGTACCTAAATGCAAGCTGGCTCGCATCAATTACGTCACGTCACGACTCCCAGCACACGATCACAATGTGTGAACAGCTGTTGAAAGTCTCTGCGCGTATTGGTCGTCGGGGCCCCACGTTCCATCTGTTGAATTGATCTCTCAACGATAAGGGGCAGATGCAAAATATAAGCAATCACCGAGTCGGGCCTAAAAAAACAACCAAATGACGTTTCGGTCGATTGAGCCTCTGTATTTCCTTGAACGCCGACAATGGACCTAGCAATACTCGTAAAGCGATGTGCAGAACTAGGTAACAATGGCATTACGAGCATAAAACAAAAATTTCGAAACGCTCGCACAGAGACCAAGCACGTGTAAACGATAGCTGTACCTACTACATTTATTGTTGATAGTGAGACATTTAAAAAAACACTGTGCATTGAATTGTATGAAACAATAGTCCAAATGAAAGAGATAAAGGTTTAGGTTGAACATATTGTTTACGGCACAAAGGCTGTTGCGGTGGTACTTCCCCGGTTGGTCTATCACCTTTTGAATTAGTATAAAATATTTGATTCACATTCAATATTTAGTTTGTAAATACTGCCCATAGGAATCCCCATAGGGCACTCAGCTAATACTAGAATAGAATGTACCGCTACTGAAGCTACCGGCAAAAAAACTCCTAAACAAATAAACTTTAATACTGCACATTATACTACTGCATACATATATAATACTGCACATTGCGTCATGTTGAGGGCATATAAATAAAACAGGAAAACTTAGACGTAAATACTTAAGTGTATGAGGTTTTCCCGAAAGCTAATTCAAACAAATATGTATTTCAACAAAAATATTCAAGGCATTGCAAAAAACCTGTGTTAATACTAAGTTTTTTAAACACTACAGGCACAATGTGTCTCCTGTTAGACGTAATTAAGCAACCTAAATTAGATAGCGTCAAAGGTCAAACAATATTACCCTACATTACTTGAGTGAACGTCACTTCGTTATCTTATCGTCTCCTTTATGCTACCTAAATAAAACTAAGGTTGATAGATAAAAACACTAATAAAATATTGGTTATTTATGCCGTCATAGTAAATCTACAATTAATTAATTCACTTTGTTTGAAAATGTTAAAAACATTCCTGAGGAACACTTTATTGTAATTACTCGTATGTATGTGCAATTAAAAGTAGTAAACTAAAAATGCTGCCTTTAATTATATGTATATTTTAAGAGTTCTTGTGCCAGAACCCAAAAACATTTCTAAACTCTACTAACCACCTCGGCTGTTACTTTCCTCTTTCAAACAATGAAGTTTTCTACGCATTTAAAAACGCTCGTTTCCTTCCACTGCAATAAAGGCCAATTAGATTACTTCCTCTGCATACAATAGGATGTAAAAAGCTGCTGTCATGCATCAGGGCACAATAATTATGAATGACGAGGGGTGACATGACACGGCTTTCCATTGAATTGGCAGCGCGCTGAGGGGACAGGATAAAAATTTGACCTTAATTTTGGGAAATAAGTAACTTAAAATAACAATACCCTAGACTGGTATAAAAAACAAGACTGTGAAAAAGCTAACTCAATTTCCTACTTTCTACAACCTTTTGAATTAATTCAGATTCACGACAAATAACGTAAACGCAATTTTGGCTACCTATCTTGAGTGCGAAATGAGATTTTATGTAATCTACATTACATGCAATACAAGAACATTCTTGAACAAATTTCATCATCTCACCCAGTTTCGACACAAAGCTAAACCAACATTGCCAGTCTTCAGCAACTTGAAAAATAAGTCTAGTTTAAAGCGAATAGAGAATTGTATGTTGACAAATTAACAGACATTTTTAAACATTTACCGTGCCTTATTATTTGTTAGTAGCTCGTTAAATAACAATGGATGAAAACCCAAACAATTTGTCTATTACGTGACAGTTTTGTTTCACGTGTCGGTCGGCCCGTTGAGGTCTCAATGTCGCGTGAAAATGGATTATTCGCTAAACAGGGCTTGGCGGCCTCAACATTATTATTCTGTCTGAAAGCACTGCCCTTTAGCTTTACCAGACCAATAACAGTAGTGGGCTATTTACAAAACCGAAATACGCAAGATAACGTACGTACGTCAGATAAGGTATAGAGCAACAAGAATCTTGCATCACGATTCCTCAATAATTTCTAATTAGTGAAAATGTATTACTATCTGGTTTTCTGCTGCTGCACTCTCTTGTATCAGTTTTCACTAATAATTATAATTATGCGTTCACATTTTCAAACATACGCTTCAAACACTAACCTCAACTAAACGTACAAATTTCTATGCTCAGGTTTAATTTTTTTAAAGGAGACTTTATAGTATACGTAAAGAAGAGAATCAATATTTAAATAAACGAATTAAATAACTAAAATCTGATCACCCGCTCCCGAGTTTTGCGCTTAGCGACACATTTAGGGATTCATGTTTATTTTTAATAATTTTTATCTACAACCTCTTTTTTTGAGGACGGCTAAAATAGAAATTTATCGTCCAATTTATCCGCTTCTCAATGCCGGTAATCGACAACTTGAAATAGGAGAAATGCTAAAAGCAAAACCGCTCGAGATGATTGGCAGTAATGGAGTCGCCATTAGAACTCAATGAAATGAAAGTGGCGATTGGAGCAAGCACCACAACACAATCATCACATATTGCTCTTACCATAACTGCCGTTGCAGATCCTGTATTCAGCAACATAATAACAGACCATTAAGTAAAACAGACTACGACCATAAGAAACTTTACGTAGGTACATTTTATTTACATGAATCATTTTTCCAAGTCGCGATGTCAACAAATTTCACCCATCGAATTATTGTCGCACTCTAGACAAAGTTAGAACAGAAACTTACACCAGAAATCTTTTAATAAACACTAATCCACTCGCAATTACCATGTAAGCTGGTAAAAATGACCTTGCCGTTTACAAATTGAGCTAAGCTAGTGAATTGGCACTTCCGAAACCAAGCGAGGACACGGTAGTAACGAATTTAACATCGTTTAGAACGCTGCTATTTCAAATAATACTTTTAACATATTTCAAAAACAGTTTGGTTTTAGACTCAATTAAAATATTATTAAAAATGTTAGATTCAGCAGAAAACGAGCAGGATCTGTTATCACACAGAGAAAAACATTGCTTGCCAAAGAGACTTGCCACTGTTTTTGAATTTGAATTTGTTCATAAAAGCAATAATTTTCAAAAACGTTAGAAATTACCAGGCGAAACAAAAAATCAGAACTTTAGCGAGTTCCATCCATGCAATGTTATTAAACTTGAATCACACCTGCCGTCTTAAAGTTAAAGAGTATACAAAAAAACATTGCAGTTCGACCTTCTCTTTTTTACGCCGAGCCAAATCATAGCAGCTGTCACGACACGTGGTCTCTCGATAATTTAAACACAGATTAAGATAAAACTTAAACATCTAAAAAACCACGAAGCACGTGATTTTACTATTATTGTATTTTAGGTCTAATCTTTTCACAAATTTTATCGTTACGATACTGTAGTAATTGCAGTTTGAGTAATGCCTATGAAAGCTATGTTTACATTAGAAACTTAATTTTTGATTGATGATTTTATTTTAGTTGTATTTAACCACACAAGATATTATACTAACAGTATTCTTTGTCAACATTTACATTATATTGATTGTGGAACACGTAAAAGGAGTATAGAATCTTGACTTTCTATAATAAGAATTGTTACCGACGTCGACGCGACGCTGATCTGAGAATACTCGAGGGGGCCTTTGTATAGAAGTTGTTAGACTTATTACTGTAATAGTGGACTCCCGAGTCGTGGGTGAGAACGCTGATTGATGATTTCCGTCCATTGTACCCTCCCTATCGTCCCGTAGTGACCTACGCGACGTAATAGTTACTTCATGCAGTCATGTCATTGACATCCCTAGCTTCCTAACGTCTAATTAGAAATTCGTTTGTTTCACTTCTAGAAATTTTGTCTATCACGTTTCCCTTGATTCCGTCCATTAGCAATGTTCCAAATCCGTAATTAATTGATTATTTAGAATATAATGCGCAAGTGAAACTGGAACTATGCCCTGTAGTTTATACGCTAAGTAGCACAACACAATTTGGTATTTCATGACGAGGCGGAGCCTGAAGCCAAGGGTTTTTGGAGCGTCCTCATTTTTCAGGTCATTGTACGGAAAGAGTAAAGCTATATTATTACTTTATTGAAATACAGATAAGTGCTGATGAAATTTTATTAATAGTAACAGTTGTGTTAACATATTGGGGTATTACTTAATGGGGTATTAATTGAAATTTTAAATAGTGCAAAAGTTGACGTCAGGCGAGACGTTAGACACAAAATACTAGGTTCAAAGATTTAAGTACTTACTTGGAAGACAATACAGAAAATTCAATGACAATTAAAAAAAAATCTCTTGTCAAACTTCGCTTATCAGACAAATTGCAGGTTAATATTTCTGCTAAAGTTATATCTGATATCGAATGTGAAATGTCAATATAGTGAAAATCAAAATATTCATCAACATTCTTGATAATGTTAAAATATTTTCAGAATCTTCAATTTACAATATAAATGAATGCTCTAAGGATGACAATTGCTAATAAAACTAATTGTGATGGGACTATAGCTAAAACAAAAATAATTCCCAAGTTAAAAATGAGCACAAAAAAATAAATTATCGTCTTAATAGCACAGTGTGTCGTGGGCGCGTTCACGGCCTAGTTGTACGTATGGGTATTGGTATGTATGTAATCCGTGGGAAGACCCATTACAAAAGTGTCTCTCGCTACTGTGACAACGAGGTCTCAGTAAGAGCGCAGTATGTATATCCGTTATGCCTCCCATGAGGCTCCAGTGTAGGCGGCCATTATGATGAAAATCACTTAAAGTGTTGTTTGTTACCAGAGATTCACAGTACAGCCATATTATCGCCCTAATATGTTATCGCATTCAGGTGCAATGTAGATAGTGAGAAAGTTAATAATATAAAAGTAGAAAGTTTTAACGCAGATATATATGAGTATGTACCAACGATTTCGAGCAAAATGTAAATGGCGTTATTGGCATAACATGAAAAACAGTTTTATCATTTGAATATAATTATATGCTAACTAAAGACTTTCTATTCCTAACAACTTACGTTCTTAATTGTATAGCCAGGTGACGCTGTCCTAATAAAAATGAACAATTAATAAAAAAAAATGTAAAATAATACCTCAATTCCTCATGATACTGATTATATTCTTTTCAATCATGGTCTAAAACTAAACACAATGAAATAAAGTAGGTAGTTTAATTGTGCTTAAAAAAATGATAACGTGTATAGAAAAACAGGGATAAAACTTAAAATCTTCCAGCATTAACAAAAGTAAGAAAGTAGGAAATATTACTGCATATAAACAAATACATCATCATCAGCTCATCACTGTACTCCTCTTGGGCACACATGTCATAAACTCTAATAAATAACACACAGCGAACGCGTACACGCATATGACCGTATCTAAGTACGCGCCAACCGAGTCCACGGACGGATTTATCAACGGAAGACACACAGACGTCGGCGTCGGTTGACGTGCTCAATATACACGTTTGTGATCTCCGTAGTGGCCCTAATTTTAGATGTGTGACAGAAAATAAGCCGACGTGTCGGGAATCGGTGAATTATATTATTAGCGAAGTCACCCCCGGAGAGAAGGAAATTTTAATAGCGCTTTGTGAAGCCAAACCAAGTCAGTAATGAAATCATATTTGGATTAAAGCATGTCATATTTTTTTTATATAAAAAAATAGCAGGAGAAATATAAAATCGTTTCGAAAGCAAAGTGCAGACAGTAGGCAAAGATACGAACGTTAACGACGATTGCAATCTCTTATCTGAAATTAATCCTTAACACAAAAATGCTTAATCATATTTGATATTACTTATTTAAACTTTTAAGAAATTATATTATTCCGTGCAACCAGATAGGCATAATGTTGAAAACGTATTATCTTAGCTTAGGACAGTATTTCATTGTTGAACATAAATCAATCTTTATTGTTAAACAGAATTCAGAACCAGAAAACTTCTGACTAGAGAACTAAAACTACTCGCAAGGATTCTGTCAAGTAATTGGCAAGATAAATATCATATTATTATGTTGGTGAACGTAAACAGCAAAGTATAAATAAAAAAATAATAATTAGTAATAGACTCAAGGATTGGCGATAAAAAATTGGTCCGATAAATAAGTCATAACCATTTAACAAAGAGCTTGGTATATAGAATAGCTGATATGGAATTTTTGATCTTGTCTTACTATGAAGACGGTTTAAATTTGACTATCTTACAGCAGATCATAATTGCTGTATAGGAATGGTCAATAAGTTTCATTTAGCGAGTCGTTACATAGCGACCAATTGCGTGTCGCGTTCCACGCATGCCAGTCTTGATTGGCAGACGGATAAAGGGTCAACATAATTAGCACTTTAGTGACTGAGTATCACCATCGACACATGCACCAGAAATGTCTTTATTAAACTGGTGCCTTGTGAATCATGGTAGCATAGAGATTAAATAGTAAAGTGGCCCTCATACGCATACTTGTAAGCGATTCGACATAGTTTACACTGTAATATTAAGCATAATATAGTATATTTCTATCCCATGTATCGTAGGAATTGTCTTGGAGAATTAACATTTGAATATTCAGAACTCGATACCTTTATCGTTAATGTAGATATTATAAAGTTTAAATACATACGTATTTGAACGGATAACGTATCTAATCTTGGGAATGTATACCTAAACAGATGGAACAGGATATTTGAGTAGTTACATGTTTGGGTTAAAGCCTACAATACTATTAACAACCTATTCGGTTTTACTTCTGTAGGGAAAAATTAGACAATTAGAAAAGTTTTACAAACTGTATGTACACGACATCACGACATATCAAATGTTAAGACCTTAATGTCTTTATTATAGCTTATTTTATTTTAAAGTAAATAGTTATAAAGTTATTTGCGTAAATCGATAGAACAATTTACCTCCATCTCCTATCAACACACTAATATAGAATTGTAAAAATAATCACCAAAATAATCCACAAAGGTTTATTTATGGTCATAAAATTTCGCATCGTTTTTTTTATCCTCAGTTAAAGGTCTTAACAAGAGAAACACAAACATCTTTATCTGTAATAAATAGAAAGTTGGAAAGTTTTCAAGTATACCTATACCTACAAAGTAGGTAAATGACATATATTCGTAATTTCGTATACGTAAATACACATTTAGTTATATCGTGATAACGCAACAAATTATAACATGGATAAACTATAAAACCACCGCAAGATTATATACGTGGGAAATTTATCTAAGAACGATAAAAAAATCGATAAAAATGCTATCTATCTACCTGCCTAAAATAAGAGATCTTCTCACAACAAAAAACATTTACCTCAACAACCAAATACTCGCGAGTACATTACACCTAAGCCGTACCTACATGCTGCCTGGTTTAATTAAATTGTACTGGCACGCATATGTAATGGCGGTTTCGTGAGTACGAATAACACAAGGGGAGGTCGTCTGGCATATTTCTGGCAATGCTCTAATGGCTAAATACACAATTCACAATGGAAGAGGTCGCCTTGGTCGGTTCGCTGCACATCGGCGCAATTGAAGGCCACTCACATTCTATTTTAAAAGTCAATTGTTTTTGATTGATCGATTACGAAGTGAATAGGTAGTTGTTGTGCGTTAGGCGTCGCCACGAAAGAAACTGTGCGAAAAGCAACAGCTTCACAACTTTCCTTAATAGAAGACAGATCACTCCGATGAGTAGTCACCTACTCAACACGACTCTTGAGATTTATAAACTTTCCTTTCTTTTTACAAAGATAACTAAAAGGACGACAATGAGTTAGTTATACACTCAAAAAATAAATAATTGCCCTGTTGTTTTTAATATCATGTTCATAGCAATGGAAATTTACGTAGAGCAAAGGAAGTGTTAAAAGTATTGTAAAAGAAAATAATCGATATTTGCCAGACAACCAAAAGTACAATTAGTATACTTAGGTGTTAACGACTTCGGATTCTGACAGCCCTGAAACTAGACATCACTTAAGCGGAATTAAAATACATAAGGGATTTGAACTATATTACCAGAAGCTTAGCTTTTAAAAATGTTAAAAAAATATCCAATTGCCTTTCCAGTTACGAGCCCATAATGAACCTGATAATAAGTTATTATGTTACGCGATTATTGAAACTGGTTGACATCCACAAGTTACATTGTAAAGAAGTCAAGATACATCGAATTTTTGAGGTAACGACCTGATAGATAAGGCTTACTTGCATGCTACTTATAAACATAACATGAAGATAGTAAAAAAATAAATATTATTCTCGTACTTATTTAAAAACATTGCCAATATTAATTGTAGTAAGTACAACAAGAATGTCATTATTTTGTCTAAGATTTTCCAAGTAACTAATACTCAAGTCAGCGACAGCTCCTTTAAGTTTAATGTCACAATATCGCTATGCGAACGTGACTGCGGTAAATCAGACTTTTTTTATTACAAAATAACTTTTTAGGTGTCATTCTTAATGCATTAATGGGATTTACTTTATCATAAAAACAACTGGAACTTTCCACTGACTTATTCAACAACAGCTTACTTCCCAAGGGTAAAACAGAAACTAGTTCCAAACGATGTATGTCCTAGGCCTAACCAAAAAAGTCAGGAACTTATTGGAGTCTGACGTGAAAGTGGTATTGAAAAATGCGTCTTATTACAATTAGATTAAGGTATTGGACATACTTTGGCAAACGGACGGGTCTACGCTTTCCGCTGTCCACTTTTACTTTCGCCCCCGTCCATTCACCTGAGCGGGCTCGAAGACTGCCCCAGATTCCACCAGATACTGTTTACTTGAACCCTCCACTCAACACGAATCGTTCCAGATACGAGCTGTACCAGATTACTACACGTTATGATTCGATCTCCTTACTCTGTTGTTTTGTATTAGGTTTTCTTTTTACTGATCTACTGATAACGATGTTAACACAGTACTTAGTGTGTGAGTCACAATACATGGGTTACATGGTTAATTCTTACTTATTAGCAGTAGCCAGCCTATAAACGATGAGAAAGTAACCAGCTCCTACTTATGGAACTTGGCATGGTGCCCTTCGCTCAGTCATTTATAATGAGGCTAAAAAGACATCGAAAGCTACTGAATTTAATTGCAGGGACAATGGGGGGTTGTCTTTTAGAAGTAGACTTCCCCAAGGGAAAGAATTGTTAGAAAAACATTTATAAATAAACATAGAAGCACCAACATGTTTGACCGTATTTAGATGTACCTACCCTGAACAGTGTTTAAATAAAAAAATAGGACAAAGCCGACACTAATTACGTTTCATGTAACGTATAATTTATTAATTTAAGATTTATTAATTATATTAATTACACTTAATGTGAATTATAATTATTAATTTCGGAACTTATCCCTCTTTCTAGCATGTTTAAGGCTGATTCATCGTTGCTCTGGAATTCCCCGTGGTGTTCGTTATGTCCGCCGTTACCAATGAATATGAGGATCGATAGGCTTAGGCGCCCTATGCAGTTACTTAGCACCCCTATTCGAAGTGTGCGGGGAAATTACCAGATATTGACAAACATTACGAACGCAATTCGTAAGAGAGCTACATACATAAATTATTCTGAAACTATACATGTGCGGAATTGATAAACTGGCAAAAGCAAGACTAAAACTAAAAGTAACTTCAATGTGCATTAATTTTCTTAATTGCAGCATTTTTTATACACGACGTTACGTCATCGTAATATAAAAATATGTGGCTGAAGTAAGTAACAAACATTTATCATTTATTCTTTTGTGTCCTAATTAACAAAGCCATTAAGTTTTTGTAGCAAAACAGATAGGTTCTTTTTCAAGGTAAAAAACAATTTAGCTACCTACATTTAAATTCAAGCTGGTATGTTTTGCTGAATGTAACATAAATGGCAGTTTATTATAATAATCTCTTTCTCGCTTACAACCCCTATACTGAAAATGG
>DWQL01000601.1:0-14281 GCA_018231265.1 Noctuana haematospila | reverse complement strand
AAGTTGTCGCGCACATACTTAAATTTAAGACTTATATGGTTTTCCCATGGATGCCGTTGTCAGAACTGGACCAAATTAAAATAGGACCAAACGGGAAGCATCAGCTTCCAAAATAAAAAAGAACCATCAAAATCCGTGTTCACCCAATCGAAAGTTATGAGGTAACAAATATAAAAAAAAGGAATACAGTCAAATTGAGAACCTCCGCCTTTTTTTTGAAGTCGATTAAAAATGAAAACCAAGTTTGATTAAAATACTTATTTCCTATAATTATAAGTATTAGGTACCCTTAGTCTGTCGCAAGCCCTAATTAAGTTACCTACCTTCCCTGACGCGAATCCTTGTCACACACCTCGTTAAATTTTTAATTCCCTCCAAGCACTTCAAAGAATTGTCAGCTCTAGTGAACAAAGTTTATAATAGCAACAAGGTCCATTTTCGTTTGAGCTCGACGACTAGTCTCTGGACTCTCTGGACATAGGTAAGTGAATTTCCGTCTTAATTCTCAATTGCCGGAAGCCCTATGGTGCGGGATCAATTTAAAATCGACATGAGCATTGAAAAATAAACTCTATCCCGATGTGATTAAGTTTAAATTTCATTATCATTTAAGAAAAGTGCCATCAATTGAAAAGTTCCCCCTCTTGTTATTCGAATATGGCCTTTACATTCTAGGCATTAAGATTGACGGGTAATTAAATATTTATATCAAGGATCGAAAGTATTGGAAGGGTTATTGATTTCATGCCCTCATAGGTTTTTCCGTGCTGATGGAAATGAGTGGCTGAGTAATACCATAATTCAATATAAGAGGCATTGTGGATAATACACTGCCTGGCTTTTTATGTCTCACTGCTGGCCCTTGAGCATACTCCACCACGCTGTTCCAATGCGGATTGGTGGAGATACGGATTATTGGCCAACCCGTGTCGGATGTTGTCAAACCGCCCAAAGGGCCTCCGACCAGGTTTAACGAGTGTTATCTATCGATAACAACCGAGACCGACGGCTTAACGTGCCCTCCTAAGTACGGAAGCGCGCATGAAATTTGCTACTAGCGGTCAGTATCGAAAAAAATAGCAGGCTCGAGCTCAATAAATCCTGTTAAGAAGGAAGAACGGCTGCGTCCTGATTAATCTAGTGGCGGACGCGAGCTAAGAGACATGTAACTTGATTCAAAGTACTGTATCGTTAAAAGTGAAGACGTTTTAAATAAATGACGATTCTGCCATATCCCCTTTAAGATTCCCTGTGTAATCGGCGCCATGGACACACACACAAAGATACACAAAAACCAAGAAGTCATGTTTCGGTTAGAAAACTTAGCCAAAAGAGCGCCTAAAGCCGATGTACCATATTTGACGTTCATCCAGTGTATACGTGTGTACCTTATAATGAATAAAAAAAATTGAATTTGAATTTGTAGGCAGCCTGGTGGAAAGTGGCCTGCATGCTAGCTTACTAATCTTGCTATTCATAAAAGAAAAGAAAAGAAGAAAACCGCTACTGACCGACAAGAGCGTGCTTGTCCCGTTTGCGCGAGCGTCGCTCGGGCTCGCGGTACACGTTGACGTGGATCGCGCGCACCGCCTGCAGCCCGCTGAACTCGTACACCTCGCCCCAGAAACACAGCTCCGTCTTTAACTTCGATGACGATCTAGAAAATAAAGGAGAAGAATTAAATAATAAATAAACGATGCTTCACACGCAAAGTCCGATACTAAGTTATGTTGCTAAGTAAATACTGTAATGTAACATGATCTCAACGGAACTGATGCGGATCTTAAACACAGTGATTGCGCGACAATTTTCTGCTCATTGCGACGTAAGAGTAAGCGAAGCATATCAAACGTGGTCTATTTCGTAGCGACTAGCAATGAGCTATTGCTCGAATAGTAGGTACCATCACGACACCTCTAATTTACAATAAAATAATTGTTATATTTCAAATAGACAGGTCAGGCATCCCAACAGGTATTAAATACGAAGTGATTACAGATCGTGGCACCTTAGTTGAATCAAAATGGAGGTTTATCTGGCTGGCGAACTTCATGGTTTAACTTGTGTGCCGCGATCTGTATCTTTGATTCTAAAAGTATCAATGCATGTACACACAATATGATAAAAGTTATACTATTTTTGAACTGTTGCTGGAAAAAAAAAGACAAAACAGAAAATAAACAAAACCATTTTTAGGGCTCGTATTACAGCTACATAGAGAATTCACAATTGTCGCTTGCAAAGTGTGGCTGTTTCGAATTAAGATAGTGCCCTTATCATGCCCTTTTAGAAGAAATCTTTTGTCAACTGACCTCGCGTACAGCGTATCGTCCAGTAATATTTCGCAGTAGTATCTCTTCTTGGGCGGAATGGCTTTCGCTTCAAGCAGCCACAGTTTCACGGTCCTCTCGCAGCGGCGCGTCCTTATTTCATCCGGCCGCGCTGCTTGTCGTAAACTGAAATATGAATTTGTAATTTAAAGAAAATTATATACCAACTAAAGTGGTTACTGGTGGTTAATAATTCACATCAAGCTAAAGAGGGTGGGTAATGGCCAAAGCCAAAGTGATATATGTGTAAGTATCAATGAGTAGGTACTAAAAAAATATACCTTATCCTCAAAAAATTATAGATTATTTTTACTATCGTTCTATATTATCGTTAAAAATAGAAAGAGTAAGATAAGCCTTGTAACGTCAAGGATCTGGAGTACATGAGAATCATACGGTTCATCGCGACCATTGGCCTTGGGGATAAGATATAAAAACACAGGTTAGCTACATAGTATCAATATTGGTACGATAGCAGTGGCTCGTGGGTGCTCAGCCAGTCCTCTTATACCAAACAATAATAATAATCTTGGTTCTGTATACCTGTATATCCATCTGTCCCGTTCCTTTCGCGACGCACACGCGAAGTATCGCGGGGCGCGATTCTCTGCACTTAACGCGAAACAGTGTGGTCTACCCAAAACTGACGAATGTAAAGCACGGATTTCTACCTGTAATGGCAAGAATGAAAGAACAAAAATAAATGGAAAAGTCAGAATAATTCCTTTATGCATACAACTTGAAACTTTAGCAACAGAATTGATAATAATAACAAAACATGCGATGGCAGGAGAAATCTATTAGCTTACTTTATTATCTACTGAATTCCCAATAACAACAGAAGTAACAATCGTTTGACTTACTTGATTCGGTGGTCCTAAGTCCATCGTGGATACGGCTGGTGACTGAGCTGTTAAAAGACTTTCATGAGATCTGAAATAAAAGAAACAAAGTATTCAGTAAAATTGTTTTAAGATGGTGTAAAAAAAATTACAGTGATATGGTATGAAGTATATGGATAGCAAATACGACGACAGGAGTGAACATCGTAACACATATTTTCTCCACGAATAGGACCCAAACCAGAATTTAGATAATTTATGGAATAGATTAGATTAGTTGTGAACGTTTTTCAAATAATGAGCACCGACCTTCGTACGAGTGTTTATGTCCAACAATAACAGTGAGACATTGGTATTCATAGAGTATCAACTTTCACGAAAACCTGAAAGGGTAAACAAAAGCTACAGGTTTCCGTTCTAATTACTGGGCTTTATTGTTCGCGTTACAACGAAGTTATTTCGTGTTTATGTCGGCGGGGAAGTAATTAAAGAGCTCTTAGTAAATAACTACATCAGATAGGGCGCGGCGACACTCCTAAACAAAGTTACAACCTAACTAACGCACTACAGTCACGATACTTAGTACAATATGTACGCTGTACCTATACTGTTATAATAAAAGTATCTACAGTAATGCCTACAGTAATTATAGTAGCTAAGGTTACTACAGTTTAGTAGGTAGAATTTTTCTTCGAAACGTTCAGGAAGGACATTTAGAAAAGGATTATATTTAATAAAGAAAGTCACATCAATGAGCTCGATACCTGATTAAAAACTGTAATGTAATAAATTGTGGACTTTAATTGTTTTTAGTTGGTACCTAAAACATTTCAATTAACCGTTTATAGTACCTACCTATTTACTATTGTTAAAAGCTGATACCAACTGCAAAAAAAATTTATCTCCTGATTTGTTAAAAATTATACAGATATTTCGAGTTCTTTCTTTTCGAAGTCGATTTTTTTTAATAATATTTTTTTACGTGTGTACATGAGAATTAAAAGACCAAAGATGTTTCCTTTAACAGCACATAAACTGAAGATGTTATAAATGCCATTTTCAGAGAAGAAAGTGGATTTTGATGAGAACTAAATTGTATTGCGGCGCTATTGCAATCAACTGACAAAATTGAGGCTCGGATTAAATTTAAAGTATAACTATTTTTTTAGGTTGATTTAACGTTGCATTCGTAAATATATCATTAAAACTGGGAAATTTTTCTCATACATTTGATAATAATAGATTGATGTAAATATACAAGCATACATCAAAGTAATATGAAGCGACTATTTTGCTCAGATATAGCAACGCATGTATGTTCCAGGTATAGTAATTTACAACACTATAGGTATTTTTAAAGTAAAGTGGGTACCTATAAACAATATTTCCTAAAACATTACAGTTATAGCTAACAGCATAAAGTTTGATAAAAATATATTACGGGCAATATCTAATAAATATTCGGGTTAAGAAGAGATTGAAACGAATATCCCAAATCGTAGCTATACTGAATAAGGGGAGAGAATGTTTACACGAATCATAAATCATATAGAAGTGGGGGCAGCCAGTGGTTACCGCAATAACTTCGTTAAATGTCTCTTTGTAGGACTATAAATCTAAATCTATATAAATCCAATCCAGTAAGCTCAATACTTTCTATCTTAATATTACTAAGCTATAGACGTGATTTATTTGAATGTTTATTATTTCAATTAACCATCCACAGTTGCAATAGATAAACAAGCCTATAAATAAGATCTTAATAATTGTAACAACTAGTTTTGTTACAGGAAATTACCACAATATTGACGAGGCACGACGTCTGCAAAATTATTCAGCATTCAGATTAAATGATACATTTATATATGCTGAGGACAATAGAGACAATAATACCATTTAAACAACTTTTTCAGAGGTCTATGAATATATTTTTTGACAACCCGTGTGGTGTATTGACAGCCCGTGTGGTGCAGTGGTTACCACTATTCGAAGGGTCCCGGGTTCGATCCACGGCGGGAAAGAAATTTAAATAATGAATTTTGATTTCTGTTCTCGGTCTGGGTGTTTGTGTATTCGTCTTTGTGTGTGTCCATGGCACCCACGACACAGGGAATCCTAATGTGGGGCTGTGAGTGTGAAGCGTTATTTATTTTATTATTTATTCTAGATATATACCTTGAAGTTCTTAAAGCATGTGTAGCTGGATGTGTAGGCACAGCCGCCAGCGCCCGCTTGTTTTCCAGCTTCGTGGCCGACTTGGTCCTTTTCAACGGGTTGCTCCTGAAGGATCGCTTGGAGAAAAAGAAGGAAGCCAGCCGAGAGGGACTGTGCTGCGCCTGCGCACCGGGCACAGGCGTGCTTGGAGCCGAACCCCGCCGGCATGCCTTCTCGTATGACGTGTCTGTGAACAAAAAAGTAATCTTTTACATTTGAAGAAAAAAAATTTAGAACCTCTTCTAATTGTTTGCGGGTTCACAGTCATTTTGAGAACTATGAGATAGTTTAGTTACCTACACATGTTTTAATTCTTGGTTTTTAAATTAATGAATAGTTTAATAGAAAATTTGTGATGAAAAATAAAAGCAGTTTTAAGCAGTTTAGAAACGTAAGTCTAAACAATTAGTGAATGAAACGTGATGACAAAATAGATGACGATGAATAATATGTTGCAATTCTTGGATATTTGCGGTTATGAGTTTAATTTCTAGTTAAATTCACCTAAAATGAGACAATAGTTCACGTAAATGACTAGACACTCTTTCAGACATTTGTAATTACAATAAGTTAAGCTTAGAATACGTAATAATATAATGCTCATATTTACCCCAGCAGGACAATGAATGCAAGAACAATCGCATCACTATTGCTCGCCAATCAAAACTAATACTGATTTAAATGAGCAACCTCGTTTAATGGCCGTGATCGCGGCGGCATGCGGTCGCGACGCTCGCAATAATGTCTATTCTGCACATTATGGCCTCATGTTACAATTGTTTCATTATTCGTAAACATTGGATTGGTCCAGTGGAACTCAACTCGCGGCCTGATTAACTTTCCTTAACATGTTTATGATTAATTTGATTAAAAATAACTTATTTAGAGTAAGGTAGTATGGTTCGTTATTATTTTCCACTGTAGTTACGTTAGTAAAGTTGTTCGCTTTCATTTATACCATTTTGTATAATACATTAAGACAGTGATCCACTATTGAAAATATGAATACCTATAAACTAGTGATTAATAACTGATTGTGTTTTGCTCTTTGAGGTATAACTAAGTCACTAGTAGTCCAAGTATCTCTAATTTGGGGTGAGAACTTAGAAATCTGTCATGCACAATACTATTACACACAATTTATTATTATAGTTACTATATAGTTATTATATAGACACAATAATATAGTATGTCTATATAAATTATTTGTTTATATACTTTTTTAAAAAAACATCTTAAATTGGATCTGGTTAGGTTAGCCATGCCACCCGTAAAATACATATAGGTAGGTATATAAAATGTGCGACTACGTGACCCCCGAGAGTAAACAATTGATCACCGCTGGTTCGAAATTTCGAAGAGACAGCACTCCTGCCGGAGCTATGCATGGCGTGGTTTCCGCCGGAAGTTGCGTACACGACGCCCGTGACCGCTGTGCATGCGCCGAGAAGTAAAATGCAAAAATTCCTTTTATTTTTTTTAACAACATACAAGATTCCTCCCTCCATTTTTTATTTAGGATATATCCTGTAGACCGGAATTCAATCTGCTAGTACCGACTTCATAGGGACAACACATTATATGATTTTTAAAATGTAAAATTATGTACATATTACCTAACCTACTCGAAAGTGTCATCTACATGCCATAATAGGAACGGGGAAATAAAAAAGTGCATGATATAGGTAATTCATTTAAAAGCGCCGAGCATATCGAGTATATCGATCAACATGTCAACGACAAGATGGTACAACGTGCGAACACAACAGATGTTCGTTCCAACCTATTACCGTTACTGACTAAGCTATGGGAAAATTTTACTCTATGTTTTTTATAAAAAAAAAATTGTAATAACATCAACTCATGTCTACATTACGTAGAACTAAGATTGCGCTCTGAAGAATAAAAGCGAAAAACTTCAATATTGCTATAAAACTTTTAAAGGATTCAAGAAACTGTTTACCTTTCGGCCGATTATTATTGTCTCCGTAAATATGATTGAAATATGCCCACGACCCTCCACTCGGCTATAAACACACATCAATCATCACGGCCATACGTCTACTGCATGTGCATGAGTAATATTTCAACGTCTCATTTTCATATCTTTGTAGAAACGTAGGTAACCATTTTGACTTTGAATTTCGAATTCGAATAAGTATTTGAATTGCATGATCTTTAATAAGATTGGCTACTGCAAGTTTAACCTTAACTTGAAAACTAAGAACAAAAGATGAAAACTTTTTTTCTATAATAGCAATGACTTGTATAAATTATTATTTATAACATTTATATTGTTTTAATCTCATATTAGTGCGGTTTAAACCTAAGTTTTGGAAGTTAATTGGTACTCGCCATTCTGTTATGCAAACATCATAATAAGTAAAGCCTGGGAGATCTCCATAAGCTTAATTTATAAGTTAATGTTAAGGTAGAAATAAGTTGTTAATGAAATAAAGTGCTTGCCAATAACGCGTTGAAGTCGAATCCAAAAGCATCAATAAGCTAGCACCCCTTTTGAGGTGAATGGCCTGGTACCAATAAACTGCTATATTGCGTGGTGCAAGTGAGTCAACGCAATTATTGCAAGTTCAGTGCGCAACGCGGAACGCTTATGCGGCTCCAAGAATTTTAATACTTTAAAAGGACGGCTTTATTTGCACGTAACGACTCTCCTGGGCATTCTGTGAAGCCATTGGGGTTAATTTATCGAGCGACATAATGTTTTTATTGTAAATGATATCATAGTCTTTTGATTCTTTGAGCTCTTGCTGAGTAAACATAAGGGTAGCTATACCTATATAATACTTTTACGGTAAATAAAATAATTTTATTAAAGTTACAAGTTGTTATTAATTCAATTTAAGTGTACATTGTTATATCGAAGTTATGGCGAGAGAGCGTCAATATTAGCCGACGCAATCGTGAATGCCTTACTTTGATAACGAGCTGATAAGCGCCCACGAGGAAGTACCACGCGACAATGTGATAGCTGTGTTGTTTAATTAGTGATATCATTGTATTTACATAGCAAAAGTTTTTTATTAGTTTAGAAAATAAAGCAGAAAAATCAGCGCGTTCCTAGAGTCGCCCTTGGCTATGAAAGTAAACTATCGGGACGAGCTAGACCCGAGTTGAATACTAAACACTAACGGCGAAATAAACCTGCCACTTATAGGCAATACACTGCCAATACTTTCCAACATTTTCCCTTATAACAAATGAGTCGTGCACATAAAAGCTCCTTTTGATTTACGCGTTAGAAAAAGTATATGTACGTGAAGCTATGCATTGCCTACTACAGGAATATTAAAGCAGGTACATATGCTAGACTATATTGCCAAGAAACTAAATAATATTAGATACTGCGTGAGTTATTAACTCCGAACATTTTTACACCAAAACAATACTTCGTTTTTGCAATGTTACCTGAGGGCCTAGTATGAGTTTTAACAGTTTACTGTAAACTAGATTTGGTTTCGGTTTGGCCCATACATCTACTAGCAACGCCCCTAGCGAGTGCCGGGGGAACTAAAAGTTGACCGTGTTCATTGCTCGTTTTTTTATTGAAATGCCACTTTGTACTGTACGAGAATGGCAATGTATGGCGTCATAGTTAGCTCGATCGTGTTTTTCTAAACTGTCAAAACTCGTACTAAGCTCACTGGACTTTAACCAATTACTTGCCAGTCACCAGTATGGGAGTCGGAGCACGTGACATAACGTTTATCAAGGACTGTCGTCTTTGCGTGCTATTAGTGAGTATTGTCTTGTGAAAATTGTTAGATAACAATGTGGTTCAAAACCTGCTAGTCACGCACGGGATAATGTATCATTACTAAGCCGTACTTAGGCAGCCTTTTGTTAAAATGTATTTTCATAATAACTTGCTTAAAAACCTTTTTATTCATACAATTAGTACAATTCTCCACAAGTCTTTTATTCGTAATAAAACCCCAATTAATAAATAACTCTTCGACACTATGAAGTATTAAGTCTGTCACTAAAGTAGATACGTATTTACTGATTTAATTTAAAGAAATAACAGCAAAGTAGTTACAACCATTAGGAAAAAATTTACATTTGATATACATAATCATTATTTAATGACCTCACGAAGAAGCCAGCGAACCAATACTTCACCAAAGCAATAAGGTTTAACGAGCCTGGTTATATTACGTTATAAAGAGCTGCTAATGGAGTAATCAGTATTAAGAAGGCTTTACCGTATTTGCATAAGACTCGATAATTTACAAGTTACCTAGGTTTTAAGTGTTATGAAAGACATTTACAAGTAGAAAACATCTGCTGAATAATAAATATATCTCACCAGAATGGACAGCCACATCTTCATCCACATCCAAATATCCGCGTCGAATGCTGATGGGACTATTCGCAACTTGCTCTTCATGTTTCTTAATCAAAGCACCGATAACTTCCGTTTCACCACCATTATTATCAACAAATTTGTCGTAATCTTCAGTTAAATCTGTCACCACCGCTTGATTTTCTTCTAAACCTTCTTCAATGTGCCTCGCTGTTATGCTCCTTAATAAGGAATTGCTTCTAGATAATTTAGTGCTTCGAGATCGCCGTATGAAATTTAATCCTGATATTTTACCCGGACTTTTGTTAGGACTATCGGGTGTCACAGTAATTTTTGGAGTTTTGAATATCGATGTCGAACTACTACAATTGCGAATTGGCGATGGTGTGTTAAGGTTTTGCGGTAGCGTTTTTGATTTCTCCTTGTTGGGAGATAATAGTTTTGGAGAGTCGGATATCAAAGACAAGTTCGAATCCCTTATATTATTTTTTGATGGTAATCTATTGATATATGCAGTGGAGTTCAGTTTATTAGATGAAATTGATTCAGTTAATGGTGTGTACATCCTATCGTACCTAGGTTCACATGATGTCGTACTCCGTAATCTTGGTTTAGAATGTCTGATGAGACCGGTCTCAGCTACTAGTTTAGGACTGGTAAGATCGCGCTGGCCTGCTCTCGTCAAAGCTTCATTTGAGTTCATTGAGGATGATAACGGTCGCCGTATTCTGTAATTAAACTCTGGGCTCAAAACGCTCACTTCGCTCTCACTTTCGGTAAATGAGGTAGTACCACGCAACGGAACTTGCAATCTCGCGGTCTCAGAAATATTTCTCCGTTTACCGTGTGTCGGAACATTGTCTATGTTTTGGCCGCATATCAAAGCTTCCTTTTCTTCCGCGGTCAATGGCAAGTAGTTGTCGAAGCTTTCAAACAAAGGTACGTAGAAAACGGAGCGACGTCGTCCTTGGTCGTCGCAGGTGGCCGAAGTGTTCGGTGACAGGGCTCTCGACATCGTGGTCATGACACGATGGCGGATGCACGCCACGTTACGGCCGCTTACCCTTCATAGTGTTCTCTAGCTGCACCGCTGCAGCCATTCGCTTCACTTTATGCTATTTCCTGGCCAGTTGTCCTTTACTGATTTCATTTCACACTTTATGATCACTAATTAAAGCGCTTCGTTTTGTAATGCTCATCGCATTGCATTGACTGTGCAATAATAAAATATCATTGAGCGTCAAAATACTTGAGTTTAACTAACAAGCGTTGGAACATTAGCCCACAAATTCAAAGCAAGAAAATATTTTCCCTACGAGTAAAATTGTATAACAAATGCATTGTTTGCGTAAGATTTGTCATAAAACCGTAGACTTGACTCGTCACACTTTTATAACCGAAGGACTTTTAACAATAGTACTGTTATAAAATCATTACACATTTTTCACCTTTTCACGTATTTGATCCAACAAACTTCTACGTGAGAACTAACTAGAAAACTATGTATCGATTACGTTGAAACAAGTACCACGTTATTTATCGGCATGCGATAAGATTATGAGGCAGCAGCAACCAATCAAGTATCCGATACAAAACTTAGTCGATGAAATGACCCAACTTATTATTCATTATTTTCAATTACAGGGAACAGGAAAAGGTAACATATCTCTATTTTGTGATATTCGGTTCAAATACTTTAACTAGTAAGTAATGCTACGGTATTCAATTCAATATACAATATAGTACAAGTCAAAATAAAACGAAATAGGTATAAGAGATGTTATAGGCGTGAAATGAGTAATAATAGTGAACACATGTGTTTGTTTGTAGAGAGAGGAGCGGCTTTAGTCGTGCGAATATATTTAGAGCTACCCTAGTCAGAACAAAATGTATTCCGCAATTAGTTTGTTAGCGGTGATCAAGTAATTTAATTAACAGACTTGCGTGTACGGACGAAAATTTACCTAACAGAAACTCGATGCATGGGTTTGCCAATTAGTCACCCACGAACGTACTGAGGGGAGAGACCTGTGTCCAGCAGTGGGCCATAATAAAAGGAAGCAGAAATATTATCTCTTATAGGCGCAGAAACGAAACCTCAATTCAAAAGCACTTTATTCAGTAATTAAAAAGGCAAGCGTGACGACTTTGCTTTTATTTTGTGAATAGGAATGCGAAAATGGGAAAAATAAAAAGCTTGTCCCAAACAGAGTTCGCCTTCGTCTCTTTTCTTATAACAAGCATTCAAATTCTTCGTTCTTTGTGGTATATTCAAAGAAGTGAATAAAACACCGGATGCCTTGTCTTGATACTGGAGGGAATGAGGTCTGAGACTCGGCGAGTGCAAGCCGTGGCTCACAAAGCTTGCGGAACAAACGATATTACGCCTTCTACAAATAGATTCGTTTAGATCTCATCCTATAATGAGTAAGTACGAGTTGAACTGATCTGATCTTTTATATTGTTAAGAGCTTTTGTTTGATAAATTTCCTGCGTTTAAAATTAATTTCTTTATGGAAATAAAGATTAATTAGTATTATTATAAGGCGTGTGCATCGTATGACGTGAATTTTTAATAGCATACTTTCTATCAGCGTTTTCCAGATGCTTTGCTTATTAGCACTGTGTAAACTCTAAATAATTATGACGTCTATTTGCTAAAATTAAACAAAATAATGTACCGATGTTTTAATAGCGACTTGTATTATGTATATAATTTCTGATTTAAAGCAGTGAAGGTCACTTCCACTTCGTGTGAATTTAGCGGCGACTTCATACCTGTTATAGATTGTAGAAATTAATTTACCATAACATACCTATACCAAAATAGTCATCGTTGTAAGTAAATCTTTAAACATTTTCTTTATGAACTTAGGAGAATTTCTATATTCTATTTATTTATGAAGGAACAACATAAGTAAATTTGTAAAGTAAATTAACTTATGTATAAGTATCTATTTTATCAAAGCATTACTCAAAAATGGAAAAGACCCCCGCAATTAATTCATAAATTGTTGAGAACAGACGTAGTCTTGATGTTTTTACATTTTCTTGACGAATAACGCTTGTTTACTGTGACTTGAATAGTTGGATTATAATTTATCGTCTATAGACCAAGAATGTATTGCCCTTGAACTCGATATAGGTTCAAGCGACAGTTTATAGAGGAAGTTATAAAATGCTTAACAGCATTAAGATTCACTGGTGGTGGAAAAAAAATTAAACAAGAAACACGAGTTTGATTCAGTAGGTAGACAAGGCGCCGTGAGTAATGTATAATCATGACATGACTCAAGGTGCACACATAATCTTTAACTTATCTAGCATAAAACATCGTAACATCATATTTATTTATGTCAAGAAAAACATCACGAAAATTCTAAACTAAATTAAGAGATACCTTAAAGGTGCAATTTAAAATGAAATAGGTAACTTTTGTAAACCTGGTTACAATGGGCGAAGTTAATACATTGTGGCATTCTTCACCAGCCAACTCTTGGTGATGGAGAAATGGTGTGGTAGGGAATACAAATGGTATTTCAAACAAACAGACGATATCATATATAACAATTAAAAAAATCGATGTAATCTTAATCACATCAATCAAATGTATAAATATACAATTAAATAATACTCAAATGTTATAGCAATATACACAATAAATATGAAATACTTATCTAATATTAGTTGACAAAGCATAGTGGATGCATGACTAACGTTAGCAGTCATAATTCATTTTACAGAACAGACTGAAGTTGTCTGTAGCCTGTAGGTCTAGGAGGGAGCGTGTCACTGTGCAATACTGCGCTACAGAAGCCCGTCACTATTCGCGATATCACTAGGTCTTTCAACTCGCGAAAAGGAATTTCAAAACAATTCTACTTCACCTAGCCACGGTGCAACTAAAAAATAAGGTCAATATTTAAAGCCAATGTTTTTGCGCGTGATTTATCGTAGCGCCTTATTACCATGTTGTAACACTACTGTATTGAATTAATTAGTTTAATCTCTTACCAAACTCATCATACTAATTCATTTCATTACAATAATGATAGGACTAGGTTTGTAATATTGTTATAAATTTGTTTTTGTGTTAATTAAATACATACATAAGAAGTAAAACACTTAACATAATGTATGTGTTACAAGCTATAGATAAAATTACTACTTATGTAAGTTATAGGTAATATTAGGGCGCCACAACAACATTTAAATAGCAAGTGAGTTATTAAAATTAATAATATATTGCGGTGATAAGTTCAAATCATATTAAACCTATACTATAACTACTTAAGCATTATTATATAGTCTATTGAAATGGAGTAGGTAATGTATTAAATAAGCAATCATGATAATTATCGCATACATATTCCAAGTGTGTGCAATATGGACGCAAAATAAAGAGAATAAAACTTGTAATAAGGCAGCGGGAAGATATATTTCACACGCAGTTCTCGCAAATTATTCTACAAGAAATAAAATTATTATCGTTCTTTGTTCGTCCGACGCTACGATTGTGGAATGGAATGATAAATGCTACAGAACAAGTATTAGCTTAGATTACAAGG
>DWQL01000600.1:0-14302 GCA_018231265.1 Noctuana haematospila | reverse complement strand
AATATAATAAATACCACTAGCGCATTAGGACACAACCTGTTATGCTAGTGTGTAGAACGAATAAATAAATAAATAAAGAAAGAATGAAAAAAGTTAGTGAAGAGAACTATGTAGAATGCATAATCCAAGAGATACGGAAATAAATTAACAATAAACCTGCAGATGTAGCGAGATGAAAGATGAAGGCTTATAGTGTAACCGTAGATAGAAAATAAAGAGCAGACGAGACAGAACGCCACCTTGCAGTATGCCGATAACAACGTCCAACGGGACTTATCTTTTATTAATCACAACACGTTGTCGGTTTCCACTGGGTATATAAGTAAAAGTAAAATCAGTCAAAAAGGAGATAGGTTAATAGAGTGTAAAATATGAAGTAGAATGTCCAAAACTCCAACCATACCAATCAAAAAGTTCCTAATGCAAACTTTTTTTAGTTGATATGGATTTTAGCATTTGTTTACAAGAACATAATTACACGCATCTCGAGTTTTGAAAGCGAGTTTATTTCGGGATTTTCGCTTAGGTACCTAAATAACGTGTGTATGTGTGTTTCGTAAGAAACAAGTTATACGTCAAACTTTGAAATTTGTGATAAGTATGTTCAAAAGTAGCGACCCATATTGTCTTGCGAAACCGAGGAAGTAAACGCGTACTGTATACTAACAGTCATAAATTACTAATAGCCATCAATGCTAACACACCAAATTGAGAACGCTTTGGATCAAATAAACATTGCAGTTTCGACACTATTATCTTACACCTGCACGATGGAAGCTCGGGGAATATAATAAATCAAAATAAACAATATTACTTTTGATATACTACCTAGTAACACTGAGATAGTTTAAAATATTTTGCTTTATCTTAACTACACAAAGATCTTTATATCTTGTAAACCATCACTAAGATTAAAATTTATATAGGTCGATACTATTTTATATAGATACTATTAGGCACTGAAATCGCGGTCGTTATCCACCTACGAATAATTTGTTATTACGCCCTCTTTAGCTATTGCATCTCTATAAAATCCCTTCGATTTACGAGCGACTAGAACATATCCGTAGTAGTTTGTAAGCGATTTCGAGTTAGATGCATCATTATACCTATCAAAGTTTATTTGATAGTGCTTTATGATTTAGTTCTTAGGTATAAAGCAATCAATTCTCTTAGACATGTTAAAATATTATTATTTGATATAATATGATGTAACATTTATAATACCTTTCTATATACCTCTATCTAAATATTTTTGTATCTACTTATATAAAGTAACGAGGCCCTCGTATTCCAAATGTATGTTATATTTACTGTTACATTTAAGTTGTGTAAGTAGCTGACCTACCTTGGGATACCTACCAATACCTAGACAATATAAATATTCCTCAAAAGCGTGGACAATCCTTTTTTTTTGAGAAGGCATACATTCTGATGGGACCCATAGACTTGCCAGAACAAACATTGTCAGAAACTGATGATAAGTCCTGCTAAACTCGTATAGTATGTAGTTTTTTTATGTAGGGAAACAGAGTTTAACATTTTAATGCAATTTATGCTTGTTAAATATTCTGTAACAATCCCTTGTGGCACTGTAACCCCGTGCCTCATAGCATTGACTGAGGTTTGACAGATAAGAATGAGATAAGGGCCACAGCTGTACCGAGGCAAATATTTGCGCAAATTATTAAAACAAACAATGGAGCCTCTTTTTGCGATGAAGTCGCATACAAAATGTTGGTAGGTATTTACAGTGTTTTGCTATGCAAACAAGTAATACCTATTACTCAGTTATATCAGCTAAAAATAAAACATACTGAAACGATTTCTAAGATGAGTTGTATAGAAACAAGGCGCAGTCCTAGGTCGTCGATTAGCGCCTAGGTGACTATTACGCTAATCGCTGCGTTTACATACATTGCGATCTCAACAACGCTGCAACGCGTACTAGGAGCTCATAAAAATATTAAGGGGTATTAAAATATTATAATCAACTTATTCGGTTGTCAAGGCATTAATACTGTGTGCATGTAGTCTGTTAAAAGGAAAATGTTTATATCACCCAGCAGTTCTTTACACATTTGAAAAAATTCAACCGTCTGGGTAGTGCTAAATATAACACCTGAGAGATTACGTTATAATTTATAAACAGATGTTGTATACATAATGTGCTTACACGAAAGATGCAATAGTTTATTAAACCTTAAACAAACTGAGGACTTTAAGCAAACCACAAACACCAGTGAGGTTCAAAGACCTATCACTCGTACAGTTTGGCTCGTATTTGAACAAGTGGCTTTCATTCAGTTGCAAACGCAGTATAGGGTTCGCATACTAAATAAGTCTAAAGATAAAAAATCTAAATTGAAACGCTGTTTAGAAAATTCGACAAAACGTTCCTTTATTCCAATTTCAAAAGTGACAAAAAACTTTAATATCCCCGCTACATTTTTTTAATTTCGTAGTGCCATTTAGTTTGATCAATTCAACTGTTTTCTGAATTTCTCATTAGTTTTATATACCTATATCATGAAAAAGCTAACAAAATTTAGTGCATGCTGAATACCCCTTTTACAGTATAATAATATGGAAGAGCACGCTTATTGACCAACGGACAATTATTACGATATACTTACGTACATACATTCTTCCACAGACAATGGAAAATAAATACACGTACCTATTACTGTGATTATTTTTAATGTGATGGTCAATTAATATATTTGGTTGTGTGTAAACAATTTATTTCAGTACGTATTGTTTAAAGGTCTAGTACCTATTGAGGTGTTTCAGGCGTCAAATACAATAATAATTAGTATAATTACCTTAAAATAAGTAAAATTGGACAAAGCTTAATTAAAATTCATGTCATTGTTATAATTTATTATGTTGATTTCAATTTACATTTCTCTCTAAAAAACTTTGCAATATACTTAGTAAAAGTAAATAAGTATCAAATCCAGCTTTAATTTATAAACATATGCTATAGGAACTTCTTTGTTTTTTAATTTATTATAAGATATCCTGCAATAGTTTACGCGGCGCTCCAACAATCATCGTTATATTTCAGCTAATTTGCAATCAATTACAATTTAAAATCTCAATTAATTATCTTACTCACATTAATTATCTGAATCACTGCATTCATTGGTGAAAAACTTACAAAAATTTATTCGGTAGTGTGTGAGTTATTCGCGTTCAGACAGACAGACAACAGCGAAGTATTCTGTTTTATAGATGAAGTTTATGTCACTTTATGTAGAAAATACTCGTAGAAATAACTTCAAACCGATGCGCGTAAAAGTGAAGTTTGTTGTTTCAGATATAAAGTAGAGTACAAATGTTACGCGTTATCTCTTTCACAATCTTAACTTCCATGCGAGAGAACGTTAAAACCTTATTTCGGTGGATTAGCCTATAAAGTTTGTATTTACGTACGAGATAGTAGGTAGGCATGGTAAACACGCAATGTTATAATATGGCTGTTAAGAGGTCTTTATTACACTTTACAACGCTGTAAACCCACCGTAGGATTTTAAGATTAATTTGATTATGGTCAATTATTCACAAAGCGTTGGGCCCGTTCCGTTTTTTCCCCTGCGCTAATAAGCCGAAAAGTATCTAATTTGGACGGCGGTGTCTTTGGCTGCCAACAAATTAAGCCACTTTAGCGTATCGCCCATTGAAATAAACTCAATATAAACAATCAATAATAATTAAGTGACTTTAAAACGATTTTATCATATATAAATGTTGTTTATAGGCATGAGGTACTTTTAGAATAAAATAAACGTATTGTTTTGAGTAAGTGAGAGTGACAGGTGCTGTGGACGTAACTTTGAAAAAGTTAATGAAAGTACTGCGCAAACATAACAACTAGTGAGCCTATAAGTAAAATAAAAATATATAGTTGACAAACAAAAGTGTAACGGTCGCTTAAGCCGCACTATCTGCGCGCGCGCACCGTAATAAAAGCTCATTGTAACTCGAGCTTCAAATACGAAATTGAATAATGCTGACCTATCCCGCGACCGCCTTAGCCGTAAATCACCAAGATATTTATGTCCTTCGCCCCCCACTCCCCGGTATCGTTTTCTCTCCTGGAGTTATTCGCATTCAAGGATATAAAATATCATAATATATAAAAACTTACATAAAATGGTAAGTAATTCCAATTGAAATCGAAGGAACTCAGACGATGTGGTCACGCGCCTATTCTGTGGTTTGCACGACTAGCCAACAAATCAATGGCAAAATTGTTTTCGCCGTGAATATGTTACAAAATATATTTATTGTCTTTTACTAACGTACCTACTATGTACATACATACAAATAATGTCTATAAACGTCCAAAGGCACAGCAATGCAATGATATTTTTATTCTATATACCTAATCTATCCTAATCCTAATCTATCTAATAACTTTTGGATTTGCCATACAAATACCTTTAATATTTTATTATATTGTATTAAATATTTCAAGAACAATTCCTATTCATTACACTGTGTAAATTAAAGTAATTATAATAAAGTATAATATAGTTATTTAGCCTATAGCAAATATTAATATTATGTACATATAAGAATAGGTTACTTATCATAGATATAAAAATTGTACACATCATCAAGTATAAGACTTCCCTCTCTTAAATCAAATCTTAAATATTTTTGTTAGCTCAAACAATGCATGAGAAACAGAAAATAAAATGAAAAAATAATACAGGAATTCCACAAAGTTACATCAACGTAGGCTACTCGACGACGTATTGGGTAGACACGAGGCGTTTATCTCAGAAGCATGTGGCATGTAACGCACCGCTTCCCGTAAGCATTAACTTTACTTATACTCCCTCTTATTCATGAGAAATAAATAATACTATTAGTAGGAGATACCGATTCATGATAAAAAGTGGGCCCGAGTTAAATGGGAGGCACGTTGGAGGCAGAAAGAAAGTAATGGAGGCGCATCGAACCGGTTTGAAGATTTTTACGAATGCAAGGCTGCTCGGCTTGGCTCGGGCTATGTGCTGCCCGCGGTGAGCACATAACATCACCGGCGGCGGATTCGCGCCGGCCTTTCTTCCATACGCACACACGCCCGGCCGATTGTCTGTAGCCCATACCGATTATTATTGTCGGCATATAACTGGATTCTACGCATGACCACATTAGGCCATTAAAATATTTGCTGAACAAACGTTTCGTGCACTTAAGTCATTATTTGCAAAGTAAATGCATCCTTGAATACAGCTCCAACTATTCCGGAACTTTAAGACGCTTGCACAGAAATATGGCCAAATGCCTTGTCTAAATCATATCACTAATAGGTACTTGTAGGACTTAGTATTAGAAGTTTCTAAACCTTAATCGATTGGGATGGTAAATGCCAAACATCCTGAATTAACAGCATAAACGTGTAAGAAGCTATAAATATTATAAAAGCAATTTCATTAATCGTTTTAAACAATGTCCATTCAAAAGATCAGTAACAAGGTACCTAAACCGTCGTAAAGCTGGCATCGTAAAGTATATTACCTAAATACTAACTAATCATTACTGATTATAAACATTTACGAAACTTACTATATCTTATAGTACTTCTGAACATGTGAAATACAAAACATATTAAACCGAGCATCGACCATCTCTGTCCTCATGACTTTATGAGTAGCAAGTAGCAACTATTCTCAGATAGGACTTCTCTCCAATTTAAATTGCACATGGATGTCCATGGGTTGCAGTGACTACTTAACATCAGATCTACTTATAAACAAGAAATAAAATGACATTTAGAAAAACTTTATACACAAGAGTTTTTGAAAAATTCAAATTTTGAATATCTGAATGCCCTTAAGTCAGCGGAAAGTTAAAGAATAAATTGAATTTTGATGATATTTAAAAATGACCTATTTCCATCAGGAAATATTATGTAGATATCGAATGTTAGTTTGTTTGTCAACATGCGGCCATGTTTGCCAAGCCATTAGAGCGAGGCCGACGACATAGGTACTCGGTACGTACGGGACATTTGTCGCGTGATCTATTTTATTCCTATTAAGTACCCAGAAAAATAACGACATCTTAACATACGAGTAATTCAACATTTAAGTCCACATGATGACGAGAACGGTTTACGATACGAAAACGTCATAGTTCAGTACGCTGTACTGGCTAAGTGACAGACGTGCGGCGCGTGCCTTTTAAGAATTTTATGGAGAACTCTTAAATTTGTGCAATCCTCTATCAAAAGGAAGTTGTAATTTTAAGCAAATAAAAGCTGTAACAACGAAAGAAAACGTCGTGAGAATACCTGCCTCAGAGTTCCCCATAAGGTTCTCAAAAGGCATGTGAAGTTCACTAACCTGCACTTGGCCAGCGTGGACTAAGGTCTGGGCCGTTATATAGTGTTAGTATATTTTAAATATATTTCGAAAATTATGTACTAAGTATATGAAATTTAGTTTAGCATATATGTATTATATACTAAATTTTGCCCGTGGTTTTGCTCGCGGTTCATTCGATACATTGGTTTGGATTAGTTATAATTACTCATCATTGTAGAATAAACAACAATTATATCTTCGAGTGTACATAAAAAATATTGAATAAATATACGTTTTACATCCACAAATATTTACATTTTCCAAGCAGTGTTTAATTTTACTCATAAACTAATAGGTATGTAAAGATATATACTTAGTGTTAATGAATCTTTATTGTAAAATAAAAATCGTATTGTGATGCTAATTTATAATGTAGCTACACAAAATATCAGGAATCGAAATAAACATAGATATCTATTCTTTATTAATACTATAATAACAATTAAATTTATGTCAATTTTAATTATCGTGTTTAGAAAAGTTGTAATACTTTTTTCGTAATGTATGTTGTGTCTCACGGACTGAAAAATTAAGAAAATTTAAAATTGCATAAAACTAAATAAAAGAAGTAGAAGTACCTACCTAAATCGCCAAGTAGGTAAAATTGGATGAAGCCTGTATCCTGTATTATAACAATATAAATTTTATAATTCTTTCTTTTTCATTTTCGTCGTAGCCGATGGGTTCCCTCTTATAGTTCATATAGAAGGTACCTATAGGTCACTAAAATATAATGCTCCGCTTACGATACCGCAGGCAACAAGTATCTACTATAAAATATGAAAGTTCTATAGTGCTGTTACGTTAAATAGTATATAGGTAGGTACCTATATACTTACTATTTAGAAAATATTATGACTGCACCGATTTCTTTAAAAAAAAAATTTGTAGTAAATGGTCGATTGTTTTATAATAAAATGTTATTATTATTGCTGTATCATGAAATCAGAATTGACTTATCCTCCCTTAGGTGTGACGAATCCTCGATATTCCTCGATATGATGATAATATACTTATGATATAAAGATAAAAGAGATACTCACAAATCTTACAATATTAAGTAAATTGTACATAGACCTAAAATAGAGAATTTTTAATTGCCTCAATATAGTATTTCTGACAATTACGCACTTAGAAATTTAAAATCATTTTTCAGAAGTATTGCTTTGTATAGGTACCATTTGGTATCACGGTGGTGCGTATATTTTTGTAAGCTGTATGCTTGTATGTTTACTAGTCGAACCGTTGGCTGTCCTCAGTTAGCGAGTATAATTTGGTCTACGATATAAGAAACGCTTCACTGACCATGATATTCAATTATTCATATACCATCTACTTCAATATTTATTCACTTAGTAAATATTTAAAATTTATCAGTAAACCGGAGCGAACTTGATTTTTATTTAGTAAGTAGGTACTTAATACTTACGATGTCATTATTTTTTATTCTCCAGTAATCTTACATTTAAATCAGAAAATTTATTGTTACTTTAAATACTCATAAGAAAAAAATCTAATATTATTTATCAGTTCTTTGATAAAAACGAATAGATTTTACATTTCATTAAGAATACAAAACACAAATAACAATAAGGTTCTTGTTAGTTACATTTGTGTATTTAGAAAACGCACGCCTTGTAGAATGCCAACGCATGACATCAGATTGAATGTCTACAAATTTTATGAGGGCCATATATTCAGCAGGACCAACATCAAATTTGTAAAGAATTCATCATTCATCAATTAGTCACAGAGACAAAATATTTGTTGTCAAAGCCTGCGTAATTGCAGTGCTACAATCGTAACACTCGCTACGAAGCTACCGTAACGCCCGCAATTTGTTCCCATTGTTCCAAGACGGTAATATTTACACCGGCGATTGTCCCTACCCGCACACTGAGCTGTTTTGAAAACAGACAATTCTTTATAAAAAGTATTGTTCTGTTTCTTTTACAAATTTCTAAATATGTCCAATTTCATTTGCTAAGATTATACGAGTAACAATTTCGGACAATATTAGTCAATATTAGACACATTTTTTAACGATTATACGCAATGCAACAAATAAACAAAATAGATAATCTTGAAAAAAAGTTATAAAGTACTTAATAAGTGTTGACAGCCAGTAGGTATATACTACATATCAATGTTAGACCAACCTGTGTCATCAGCCGATCAGCACCGGTACCTTCGTCATCCTTGAAATCGATGTCCGGGTTATAATTGGGCACTAAGTCTTTAAACTTCACATCATCTCTCGTGATGCGGCCCTCAGGGGGCCCACTGGCGGCTTTTGAATTTTCCCCGATGTTGGGATCGTGCTGTAAGAAGACGAGGGGCGTGATGCGGCGCGGTCCGTGGCGGCGGGTGAAGCCGCGGCCCGGGCCGCATGCCGCCGCCGCACCTATCCACAATAACACCAGAGGTAGCCTCATCTCGCAGACATCACTCCACGCGTGCTCGAAGCACGACCACCGCGCGCCGCGTTTTGAGCGACACTGAGAGCAATCAGCCGCTTTGCCCGACCGTCCACCACCGACCCGAACCTGCATCCCTTACGAGCCTACCGATCGCCAACCCGCTAGCATACCACTTTGTTCCTTGGAAACCATCCCAACCATTGCATTTCCACTGCCCTTTTATCACCAAACCAGCCCCATACTGTAACGTTTTTCATATTCTACAAATTTACTGTCAGATTTTTTTCAGAGACGGTATTCTAGAGACAGATTATTTACGAACCTTCTATTAAAAATGTTCATCGTCACAAGACGTAGCCATGACAAAACTTATAAAGGAATATAATTTTTAATATTCATTTTTAATTTAAATTGAGAAATATTTATAAATTTGGATTATACCTATTACGGACTTACCTTACGTTTGACCGTTAATGACGATGATAAAGGAAAACAAATTTTTTTTTGTTTTCCTTTTCCAACTATAGGTAGGTGGGTAGCCAGCTTGTGACTGTAAATTATACTTAGTCACAATGAATAACTCATTAGTCTAGTTATTTCATTTTTTTCATTCTATCCAATTATTTCTTTCTTGATTAACTATCATGATTGTTTCTTTTTTTGGGAGATGATCTTTTAAATTTTTGCTTGATATTCAAACCAAGGTTTAAAAGATTGACCAAATCTTGTAAAAAGCATATTTTATACCTCATATAGACATCGGCTAGATATTTATGTTTAAAAGAACATCTGTAGTATGGATAAGAATATTTTGTAATTAACTTTTTGCCTTGTCTATCAACACAGTAACAATAGATAGTAATAGGTACATACACCATATAACATTCTATTGTAATAGGTAGTAGGTGTAAGTACAGCTTACGGGAAATCCAATAGGGAAAATGTGCTGTTGATTAATATTGTTTGTAATAATGACACATGTATACGCAAATATAGGTATTTATGACTTGTTTTATGTGCGGTATTTGAATAAGTAGGTACTTTTCTAAGATTACTTAATAAATAAACTTTTAAAATCTAAATCAAGATTATGTTATACTATTATTAGGTTATCGAACCACCATACCTATGAGAAGGTTCTCCAATTAAAAATTTAAAACACAAGAAATACTTAATTATATCAGATTGAAGGAGACGTCTAATGGTCCACATTGAACGTTTAGCTTTGAATTCAATCAAATAGTATGTAATACCTTTTCTCATGTTTTAATTTATTTGATTCTTATTCTACAAAAAATGGGATAATATAGGTACCTATGTACTATTCAGTTCCTACTGATTGAAGGCAGAGTGAGAACTGTCGTAGTATCTATGGTGAATGTCATGTCCATTTAACTGTTATGCTATAGTTGCAGGACCATACTTTGTTAGCGAGTATATAGGCATAATTTAATTTAATTGTAAAATAGTTTTATTATATATTGAGGCATGAAACAGTGTAACACGTTTCCAATCTCCATCGGTTGTCATGACACGCTGAATGACTTATTGGGCTGCTAACGACGCTTTGTCTCCTCTTGCACATGCGATGTTGACACAACATCAAAACCTCAATTTATACCTGAACTTTTCCAGCCAGCTGCCACATCACCCAATACTGTTTGGTTTAAAATAAATTGCTTGATAAGGTAGATGTAGGTATCTGATGGTTTACTTCTTACGCTTGTAAAATTTTAGGCAGTAGAATTGGTACAATACGCTCACGGATGGTCCACCGACACCCTCATAACTCGCCACTAAACCAGATAATAACCAGATATAATAATAAGAAACGAGAAAACGTTCCGTTTTAACTACCTACTAATTATATTACGATTCTGACGAGAAATAATTTGGCATCTATCACTTCTATGAAGTCAAGTGTTCATCAACAACTTACTCGACAAAATATTAAAGACGTGAAATGAAATGATGTGGAAATTATTAATATTCATGTAACAATCTGTAAGCTCAGCGACGGGTCAAAATACCCATTACTTAATTTACTCGTGACGACAAAGCGTCTTCCCTTTCAATTTTGACCTAGAAAAGAAATGGCTTTACAGGGAAATTTATATGCACATTTACATAACAGAGTTGCCGAGTTTAGGACAATTTGTACGCATTGCGAAGACGTTACATACACAATAAACTGCATGGGCCGCATAATGAGCTCATAAGTCAAAGGAATAGAAGATTCTGGGATGCTTTGTTTTTCTTCCGGATTGGTGCTAAAGCTAAGTCACTCTGTCTTTGATGGGCTCTGAATTCCATATCTGTCTTAACGTCTCTTATTTTATATGTTACTAGCTTCTGCCCGCGACTTTGCCTGTGTGGACGGAATAAAAAAGCCACGTTATTCGCAGTTATAAATTATAATATTATCTATGTGACAAACATCTAAATCCGTTCAGCCGTTTTTACGTGATTTACCTACCTATAACGAACACCTAACAATTACCTAACTCGCGCCAACTCCCGTTTCCAACAGTAGATGTCAACAGGCTAATGGATCGATGGATTGGTAAATTATTATGTAACATCAAATATACAAATTGGTTCAGCCGTTTTTGGGTTTTGGTATGGGTAGAACATCCCCCGTAACAAAAAAAATGTTCGTTACTAAATCACACAAAAACTGCTGAGTGAATTTGGATGTTTGACTTATAGGTTAAAATTATAATTTATAATATAAGCACATCCACGAACAAACATTCACACTTATGATATTAGTAGGAGAGCTATAAAGATTTTTATACCATAGCTCTTAGCTACGTTATTTTACGATAATACATATAAATAATAAAATATGTTACATTATGTTGTAATTTGTACCAGAATAATTGACTTAGTCAATGATATAGGGATAGCCAAAAGCGATTTTTATTTATTATCAATGAGTATCTTCCGGTTCCTGTGACGTTCAACCTCAAATTGTCCTATATGATGTTCGTAGACGCGTTGCTAATCATGAACGCTATAATCAAAGAGTTTTTCTTACAACCTCTTTGACTATAATATTCGCCTTAAGTACCTAAAGGTATGTCCGGCGTCTTAAATATGACCTCCCCAAAAGAAACATGTATGTAAGGTACGAGGGTTCCCTCCCAAGCGAACTTTAACAGTTCTATTACACAGCAAAATTTTTCAGGACATCTTTTACGCAAGTAAACAAAATCCTAAAATCACAATCTCTACAAGTAGGTACCTACGCACAACTTTTGATCGGGTAATAGTGAGAAGTTACCATGGCTAGCACAATAGGTAACTAACTACCTACTTACCTACTCGTATTTCATGAAAAATATTATAAATAACCAAATACCTAGTTGCTGCGGTTTTATATAGATGAGTTTGTAAATTGCTATTTCAAACCAATTTTGTATTGTTCGTGATGTGCGTAATGGAAACATCCAAATAAAAAACATGATTTAACCTAAATGTGGTCCTAACGAGCCATAAGGTAAATGAGAGTAAATTTCGAGTTAGGGCACATGGACTCTAGTTGTTAAGGAAAAATTATATCAAGTTAATGAGAGTAAATTTTGAACTAGGGCAGATAAACTATAGTAATGTTGTTAAGGAAAAATTATATTGAGTTATTGCTTTATTACCTTACCTATTTACCTTACATATTATAGATTCTCCAATTTAAACCTTCACCAATTTAAAAGTTGATTGAGACATTTATCTCGAGGTGCAGGCGACCCTTGGAAAATATCCCTAGCTACGCAAATGGAGTAGACTTAGTCAGTGATAATCAGGCGTTAACGCTCAATCTTGATGTTATTATTCGGTACCTAACCTAACTTAATACATTAATTATCCCTAATTACGCCTGTTTTAAACAAAATAAAAAACCACTGTTAGGTACTAACTCTTTTCGGGACAAAAAAATTAACACTTCGTTATCGTTAATACTGAGAAAAGTTCCAAAGCTCAACGGAACCAGAGGTAAAAATAGTATGAAAACTTAACAAAGCCGTGTGAATGCGTGCCTACGTCCGCCGCACAATGCTTAACCTACCAAACCACTGATAAGATAATTCTGTCTTTTCAAATGTGATTTTAAACTTCTTATTCATACACTAAACGCATCAACCCCTTTCATAGTGCGGTTTAAAAATTACTTCAGGTGACTCACTTTGCGCAACAAGATGAAGGTAAAATAAATACCTAAATTTGAAATCACACAGGATGCGAGATAATAAGGAAGTAAAGCAATAAAGCACTGAGGTTCTATTTGTAAGGGTGTTTATTTCCCTTTATAGCTTCCACTCCACCCATATATTCTGGCGCCACAAAGGTGGCCATCACATCTAATGGTAAACCACATCCATTAGGTACACACAACATAAAATGTGTAATTTATTCCAAAGTTTCGGCAATAACAAACATGGACAATAGGACTAAGTACCTAAATGACGGGAAAAAAATTCACATTAACATATATTATTGTATAGCCATAGTTATTGCTCAAGATTTCGATACGGTACTCGAAAAAATCGTTTTGAGATATTTTTGAGATTTTGTTGTAAACCTCTCGCACTCACTTCATTTTAATACCTTTTGAAGGTTTTCCCGTCGTTACAAAAAAAAAAGACTTGTTGCCAGTTCTTCTAAATTGACAAGAAAACTTGATTAAACTAAATCTAGATCTGTTTTCCAACAGCTTCATTCTAATAAAAACTCCATCAATCATCCACAACAACACTTACGCGGGCTGAAGCCGCTTAAAGGCAGCCAAAGCAAACTACACCAAGTGGTAGGCGAGTGTCGCGTCGGCACCTTCGTCAGTATACAGAACAAATAATATTTTCGACAAAGCTGAGGTGTCGGCACAGACTAATGGAGGAGAGTGCTGGACCAATACGACCGGTGTAGTGTTTTAAATTGTTTGCTCTTCCATAAAGCTCTCGACTACGTACATACAGCTCACGTCTTGGATCTTGTCCAACGCCATGAGTAGGTAACTTGAGGAGCCTACTTACACATGCCACCAACCAATTATTTAATACAAGGTGTGTTATGCAAATAAACAGTATTTTGATAACTTACAAGACTTGATCTTTAAAATACTTGTCAAAGAAAAGCAATTGTATATTCTTAATGTGTACAATCATAAATAATAAGAAACAAAATTGATTTACGCATATTACTTACATATATCTTGGGGTCCTATCACTGACACAAGGAAACCTTGTATAGTAACCTAGATTCCTACTAGGAAACCACAATCCCGTGAAATCTATAGATCTAACAAGAATAATCCAAAGTTACATGAACTAAAAGTTAGAAGCAAAAAAACTTAAGAGAAAACTAATAATAACAATAATACATAATACAGACAAATGATACAGACAAAAATTAGGTTCAAAGTGACCTGTTAAAACTTGGAGTTTTAATGTTTCGCGTGTGCGGGCATTGTGCGCGAAATTACGTCAAAAATGTCTATATTTT
>DWQL01000599.1:0-14314 GCA_018231265.1 Noctuana haematospila | reverse complement strand
GTTCCTCGAGAAACTCCTATTCTACACGACAGCATCTTTCGTCCTCCTCGCCATCTTCAGTCTATTCGCCTTCCTCTTCTTAGTCCCCTTCGTAATCGAGCCCGCTTTCACCACAATATTTATGCAATTCGACCCGGTGGGGGCATTGTGCGTCACCGCTCAAGTGAAGCACTTGGTCGGCGCTAGCAACTGCACCTGGGCTTCTTGCAGGGAGGGCTGCACCAAGGACCTGTACGAGTGCACCCAGATCCGAGTTAACTACAAGCTAGGCTACCTTCCGAACATCACAGCAACAGAATACGAAACGCTGTTGCGAGCTGAACGGTCCCTGCGCAAGGACTACGACTACGAGAACTACGAGGCGCCCATCGATAAGACTTACCCAGAAATGGAGGAGCAGGAATTGGCTGACGTGGTGCCGACGGGACTGCAGGGGAACGACTCCGAGTGGTACTTCACTGGGGCGAGGCTGTTCCCCAACGTCAAAGGATGCGGCTACCCGCCCATATTAAACTGCACCATCTTCTACGGCAAGTACAGGGAACTAGGCACCAATTACACGTGTTACTACAGCCGCGTGGACCCTGGGTTGGTGATCACAGATCTGGACATGTGGCAGAACACGCTCAACTTGGTCTACGCCACTGCGATCCCGATACCCTCGTTCATAATCTCGGTGATATACCTGACGTTTGCGTACTTTAAGATTTACAATACTGAGGATGAGTCTGAGCAGGCGCCGCTGCAGAGTGATGCTGAGGGCATGGCGACGGGAGACGATGGAAAGCCCACGACGCCTGGGTCAGACACCTTTAGGGAAGACCTGGCCCGCTTCGGGCACCAGCTCAAGTTGCAGCTGGACAACGAGAAGCCTAAAGAAGGCTTCGAGTCAAACAGCCCTCCAATTTCAAATTCTGCTTCGCTGTCCGGGTAAGGCTTGATTTTTCCTTATTTATTATAAGTAAAAACCAAAATAACGAATGATTTATTAATTTTTCATTAATACCACCATTTAACGAATGATTAATTACAATTTTTCGTTGAAACGAAAAGAAATATTGAAAAAATATAAATAAAAAGCCCAATATTATTTGTTTTAAACTTTGTCAATATAATCCCAAAATGTAAAGTAAACTATTTAAAAATTTTAGCTAAACAATATTTGTAATAACTGTATTTAAAAAAAAATGAGACGCGTAGCACCAGTCGTAACGATTTTACAGGAAATTTTCGATATTTATAATATAAAATGGTTTAAATGATATTGAAGATTTATTTCAAGATTTCAAGGATAATTAGATTTTATATTAAACTTATTAATATCAATTCGTATTAAATTACTGACAATACTAAAACGTAGATTACGATATTATTATCATCCATCGATTGTAATTTACATAGTCTATAGTCTATGGATAGAAACGTCTGAAATAAACGTTTATTATTATTAATAAAAAATGTCTTACCTCAGCCCATATTATACGTAAAAAACCTCTTTTACATTATAAAAGCCAAGCTATCTTTAGAAATAACTATCAGCAAGCACCAGGGTATATTTTATTCAAGAGTCATGCGAGTAGATACGAAGTTGACTGAACTCGCACGTTACGTACATTAAACGCAAAGCGTTTTTTGAATACATAATTATTTTCTCCACATTTTTCAAGTGAACACAAGACTACAAGTGACATTTTGAAGTCATCAACTTCAAATATTATTTAGTTACTTGTGATTAGTTACATAGTAAAATTATTAATTATTATAAGCAATAAACAAAAAATTACTCTCAATGGTTTCAGACTGCCATTTTACTCGTAGTTTCCCTTGGAGGCTAAACTTGATAAAACGTTTTTAGAAATGTAAATAAAAAAATACCAATATAAAGTATACTTAATGTGATTTTTGGTTGAACTACGAATTTTATTGATTAAATTTACTGAAATCGCTCCAATATTCCTTTCAACATTTATTGCTCCCTCTAAAATGGCTATTTTTGAGAAACATTTTCGTATCTAAATATCATTGACGTCAAGGGTACATATGACTTTATATTTACATAATATAAAATGTATCCGAAACTTCGTATCGCATCAAACTGAGTGACATCGTAAATTGATTCAGAAGCGAACTTTTCGTATTGAAATTTCCATCGCCATGTCACAAGATTTTTGGCGTCATTTGAAGCTTTCTATATTAAAATTCAGTACAATCAATACTATGAAATTAAATGTCCAATTGCGCAGTACACAGAACGTTTGAAAGAAATTTAACATGACATGTTATAATATATTATTAGGAAGATGCGTAATATTTATTTTTTATTTAGTTGAAAACGCGTGAAAAATATGAAAATTTCATGGATTCGTTTGTATGATAAAACCAACCTTAGTGAGCATCTAGATATTAATCTTTCACTCGGTTAACACAGTCTTCATATTATTAGTCAATTATAACATTGAGTCACGTGACATTTTCATTAAACTACAACCCCTTAGTAGCTATGGAGAACTTTGTAACGAACTCTAACAAATATCCTTTTTTGCGTGGTGCCCCTCAGGGGCTCGTCCAAATCAACTTTATTGATAAAAGGGCATGCGGCATTATATTATTATATATTCGGTACTAATGCCCTAAAAACTTCCTGTCAACATAAGCACTTACGCTTAAAAGGCTTCTCCTAATCTGTTGTAGAAATATCACGATCTTGTTATAACTAATTATGCAAAGTTAATTAAGTACACTGGTTTTTATAGCGACCCATTTTTCTTGTACAGCATCTGATTTGTCAATAATTATAATTTAAATAAAATTAATAGCTTAGTAAAATTTTGTGAATAATTAATCAATTAATTAATTAATGTCCGTCAATGAAAATTCGGCAGTAGTTTAAACTGGACTGGAGCGATGTATTATCATAGAATTCACAAAAGAAATTAATAAAATTAATTGAAAGTTAATGATTAATTTACAATTAAATAACAAAATGATTTATGAAGCAAGTCAGACGATAATTTGCCGTCCGTTTCAAAGCTTAATTTTAAAACTATTAATTGTTATTTTACAAAAAAAAACTAAATTAAATGTTCAAATTTAATTTTTACTCAAATATGTATGTAATCTCGGCAGGACCAAGTCATCTTTCGTGAACGCCTAATGAGACTAACTACACAGAGGTATGTGCGCAAATCGCTTGGGCTTTGTTTTCTTTACTAATATTTTGCTTAGATTAAATATTTGTTACATCCTTTGAAAAAATAATAAAAAGCTAACAGTTAAGTGCGATAACTGATTTTATAAAAACCCTAATAATATTCATTTTTAATTGTTTTATTAAAATAAACAACATGACCACATGATAATGATGACAATATTACATATTGAATACTAACTGTTATTTAAAATAAATATGAATAAATGTTAAAAAAAGTGTTATAATACATTTGTTACGTTTATTCACTTATCTTTTAAAATCGCCTAATAAATAATATCCGCTTATTCACCTTGAGTAAACATTTAAAACATTACACTTTTCCGCTAAAGCCTCTTATTAAGCTTGTAATAATCGTTTAAAATACAATTTTCTTATTTATTTTAGTAGATGCTTGATAATATTTGAAAGGCAACTAAAAAATAAATTAATATTTTGTTATTAACTTTAACTGGAGATGACAAGTTCTAATCAACATAAACGTAACGTTAATATTTAGAAAGATCGTGGATTGATTTATGTCCAGGGTAAAGATCATAAATTTTTTTTAGAATATTCGTCGCAGACTCGTACCATAATTTTATTACCTCGTACCATTACAATATTGTTAAACGTCTTTTTTTTATTATTATTTAAATCCTAAGCCCCACACAAGCCTATCACAGTAATGCAATCAAGCTATTTGCGTAACTATTTACCATAAATATATTTAATGATTTTAATATTTATTAAATATATTTAGAAAATATCACTCTCACGCTTTAATGCACAAAAATATTAGATAAAAAAGCTTTAAACTAATACTTTATTTATGTTACTGAATAAAATTTAATTAATACTTTTATTATATAACTTTAAACATTTTGATATCTAATACACTACTAGAACAGAATACTAAAATATTGTTTCTATAGTACTAATTAATTTCAAATTATTTCAAGACGGAAACTAAAATTTTATTAATTAATTAAAATTAAAATTTTATGTTAGAAATGATAAAAACACTAAATGACTGGTGCTTTCTTTTGCAGATGACAGGGCTCCTGAAGAGGCATCGGCTACAAAGTGCATCATGAAATGAGGTGTTATACCAAATGAACCTTTAAGAGGATTTTTGCTAGACACGTGGTTACAAAGCTTTTTTGCTTTAAAATGGTCGTGAAAATATAGGTTAAGCTAAAGAGTAACAAATTGAAGACGGTCGATGAGAATGGAGGCTCGAGGAGCGAAATTTTTTTATAATGTGTTGTGAAAATGGAAATGATACCGCAAGTTTTGTCGTGACAACATGTTTTATCTATTTCTAAATGTTGTGGAGTGACGAATAAGATTCCTTGCTCGCTAGTGTATGAAACTTTAAGTCTTATATCTTTGTCTTATTTAATAATTATCCTATTTCTCGTAAATTTCTTAAAATTAAGGATTTAAATTGTAAATTTGATTGCAGAATCTTCTCATTTATATAATTAAATATTATATTACTTCTTTAATAGACTTCTATTAATTCAAAATTCAATAATTTTAAAACTTAAATAGAAATTATCTGGTTTTGTGAAATTATGTAATTAAAAATTATTATGTAATATTAAAAAATCTCAAAACGTCCATCCAATTGATTGCATCTGTGTGTGCTTGTGTATTTAGAAACAATATTTTGTAATTATGAAAATGTGAAAATTGAAAACAAATGTTTTGTTGAAAATATTGCTCAAGTTCTGCTACGGATTTTGACGATGTTTGTAATAGAGAATGTTGTCACGAGAAACGGCTTCTATTGCTAGACTAAACAAAGGAATTTTATCTCCTAAAGTACTCGTATACATAAGATTTTAAAACGCTCGTATGCTAATGGTGTCAAATATGCACGCGTGCTAAAATACCTAATAAATGTAAAGTGTAATAACTGCAAAGTGCAAGCTGTTGCATTATTTAAATTATTTATTGTTAGCTAAAAAGCAATAGTTGGTAATCGCATTTGGATAGGAAACATGTCATATTTAGGTGGAGAAGTATATAAAAAAAAGTATTTAGGCGCATCGGGAAAATAATATGAAAATATTCAAGCAAAATGTTCATCAGTACAAGTCGTGATATCATTTTAATTAGTAATAGTTGTATTTTGTTAAGTTAATAATATTAATTTTGAAAGCGAGATATTATATAGGTTTCACGTAGAGTCATAATTATTAATAATCGTTGTGATATCAGCAACTGATAATGCAGACGCAACGTACAAAACGTATTAATAAGACACCATATTTTATTATTTACAACAAAGTGCGTTTTTGAACAAAAAAACTAACTTTAGTTAGTGTGGTGGTGTAAAGTCGATATGAAAAAAATGTGACGGGTAGATAGTGTAGTAATAATAATGCCACATAAATTAAAAATTAACATTAAATAATATTATTTAACAAAAATCTAAAAATATTATTTATAAAAAATTAATTACCGAGTTACGTGTACTTGATTTAAATAAACAACTACATTTAAAAATAAAACAAACAAAAATAGTAGCGTGCTCAGTGCTAATAAATAATATCGATAAAAATAATTAAATTATACTGAAAATTTAATACACTTTTCACCCAATGGAAATATTTGTAAAAGTCCGCAGCCGCCGACTAATTATTATTCTATCACGAGTACTGATTCTGACTCTGAGTGTAAGTCCATCTACTATTAAGGCTAGCATTACTAATTAAACCACGCAAGCATGAGAATCAAGTTGAAACAAATCGTCCCTGCTATACCGTAGTAGTCGGTATCGATTTTCCGTCCCGTGCCTAAACTTTTTAAAAATTCATCGATACTCAATGTCCGTTGGATCCGACCGACATCACTAATGAACCGAAATAGTAAGCGGTCGATATTATTCAGTCACTTATTAAATGTTACGACTACAACAAAGTTAACTGGCCACTTTTGTCACATGAGATTTTAATGCGGCAATCGCGTTGAATCAATTGAGAACTGATTGCTAATCAGAATATTCATAAGAAACTTAAAACACTAAGAAAAGACAATTCTCACGATGCTGCATGTCATATAATATGTTAAGGAAAGATAGATGAAGCTTAAGAAATCATCAAAAGTGTTTCCAAAAATACACTTGCTTACTTTTGTGGAGCTGGCGATCGCGTAGATGTTCACTCAAATAGTAAAAGGTACATATATAGGTAAATTCTAGTTCAGTTTTTAATAGTTTTGGTGAATATTTTCTCAGTTTTTTGTAAATTACACGTGTGCAAAAACCAAAACCTTCATAGGTAATACAACAACACTGTATCCTTAAAATTTTTCATAAGAACGCAAGATGCTAATTAAAAATATTAAAATCTAACAATTTTGACACAAAAATTTCAATAAGCTGATCATCATTGAGAATAGTCGTGAAGACACAAACTTTAATCGTATCAAAATTTAGCTATCGAATTCTTTCGATGATAAAATTTCTACTAAATGTACTATCTAACGTTATTTGTTGTGCGCCTTACATTGTGTACAAAGAAAATTATTTATAGTAAAAAATTAAACAAACATATTTATTTATTTGCTCCACAAATAAATTATTCAATTTAATCACAGTGAACACTTAAAATATTATTATGCGCAAGTAAATCCCTAAATGGAAAAATATTTTCTTTCTTGACCTATATTATAAAGAAAAGGCTTGTGAATATTGCTACTCTAGGTATAACTAATAGAGAGGCATTGCGAAAAAAATAAACTTTGTATTTTCTATTTATTTTTTAACATTTATTAAAAATTAACGAAAAAGTTTTAGGTGCATGTGTTTTCCCAGAAAACTGAAATTGTTAATACAATATATTTATGAATGTTGACTACAAAAATAAAATGATATCATTATTGATGGCAATACTTCAGTTGAAAAAAATTAAAAATTATATTATTTTTTGTACCTAAATTAAATTTCAAATATGATACCTACTTACTTATCACACGCACATAAAGTTTGGTCGTTTACAAAATTTACGCAATGTTCGATAATACAAATACAAATTTTGAAAACATTTTATTAAAATCCAATTGAAAATAAACTATTTTTATGTGTTCTATTTTAAGATAATTTAATTTAATAATTTGTACAACACTATAGTTTATTTACATCAGTTATTACTATAGCAAATAATAATAATAATCATGTTGACTCTTAGAAGGGATTTAAGTATTTATTGTTTAATAAAAAAAAATATATAAAATAAGATCGCTTAGACTGTGACAATTAACAAACTTAGATATCGCAAATTAACCCACGCACACATTTACGTAGACACCTAAGATATTTGGAGAATTAATATTAGATAAGAGGGTGACATTTCATGATAATTCGTTATATTAATAATTGAATATTTATAATCTATTAAATTAAATAATTTCGAACTAAACTTCGCAATGTTGTTGTGTCTTAAAACGTATTTTGAATATAATGATTTGCTGATTTAAACCTGCATTTTTCTGAAGGTTAGAATTTACGTTAACAACGTCAGATTACGTTAGCTTGAAAGTCCAGTGAACGAATAAATGTTTTATACCTTCCTTAAGTCTAATAAAGCTTTTTGCTTTGTAACTAAAATGCACAATATAATAATGCATTTGCTGCACTGACGTCATTAATAATAAATCTATTTTAGATTAATTACGAAAAGCAATTGGTCGATATCACACTGTAATTTACGTCAAATTAATTTTAGATGGTTTTTACTTATTATTTCGTATACACGGCTGACTTTTGGTTGTGTTTTATAATCAGCAATTTAATTCGATTTAGATTAAGTTATAATCAAGATCTTTAAAATTAGCTGATAATTAAAATTAAATAATTCTTTAATTAACTGTATAGCTATACCTCTTTTGTGGTCATTGTGATTGATGCTTTTATTTCGTAATAATTAATTTATTAAACATGTGCTTAATTGTGATAATTGCTATTAAAACAAATAATATTGTAAATAATATAGGCAGCTACCCAACCGAGATAAAAGAGTAAATACATACATGAGAAATTACATAAGAAATGAACGTTTTAGCTTTTAGATTCCTTGTACAAGTTAAAATCTTATCATCGTGATCTATTAAATTTCGTCCTCAATAAGAAGCAATAATTAATTTTTTTTTAAATTTTAATCATCCTTATATATACGTGCAATGTACAAAATAAATTATTTATATCTAATAAGAGGTCTCTACTATTTTTGTATATATACCTACCACCAGAAGTCACTGCCATTTCTAATCAATATGTTTTACTCTTTTAACTAAAATTCAACGCTTTAATCCTCTGTCCAGTGAAAATCCACAGCATAATTTTAATAAACAAAAGTATCTTTCCGATATTTGTGTAAAAAAATATTTGTACGGCATTAATATTTACCTGTAACCGTACGAAAAATCAATGCGAATATTTGTACGATTATTGCTTTTTTTTCATTTCGACTGCAAGGCTTTTTTGCATAATACAATAATATTTACAATTAATAAATTCAATAGTATCTTTTTTAATTTATCATCTTCTTTTTCAACGTCATCAGTTGCTTTGCGTGTATGTTAAAAATTTTAATATTGTCTCAATTTTTTTTAAATTAAAAAAAATATGAAACTGTCAATATTATAATTTTTTTTCTCTTGTTTAATATTTTTCCGATTGTGGAAATACATAACATTATTTTATTAAAGTACAACACGAAATTAGTTTGTATTACGTACCAGTGTTTCACATAACAATTCGGAAATGTATCAAAATATATGAAGTGTAATCATATATGTATAAGTGTAGATGGTAGAAGGGCACAAGAGATTTTACACTGTTAATTGTAAAGAGCAATAAAGATATGCTAATTCTGTTTGGAATCATAAAGAAAGTACTTTACAAGTGTCTAGACACAGACATAACACGTTTGATTCTGTTATTTGTCTTAAAGACTTAATTTGAAACCAACCAAGTCTAACCAAGTTACTTGTTAAATTAATAGTTCATGAAAGCTTCATAGTACTTGCTATGTATTTAATTGAAGTGTTATTATTTGCTTTTTAAACTTTGTGTACCAACGCAAGTACTTTAGTGTATTAATATTTTATTAATTAATTTAATTTAAAATTGCTGTGTTAATTTTGCTATAAAATCAGATATTTCTGCATTATTTTGTATTTATTAACATTTGACTGAAAAATGGTACCTACGTTAATTTGTAACTTTCTAATCAAAATTCATGTTATTCCCTATAGGAGTATAAGTTAAAAATCATAAAATATATGCATGAAATCATAAGAGTATGCGACATTCAAAAATAGAATAAATAATTACTATATAAAGTCCACTTGGAAATATTTTGTAAAAAAAACTAAAAAAAACTCTGAGCTTCGTATTGAAGAAGGCTGTAGGATATTTGAACAAAATAAAAGATAATAAAGTTTATGCACATTATTTTTTAATAATTTTAAATTGTTCATCATTTAATTTAACTTTTTTAATAATAAATTTAGTAATGTTATTTATAATAAAATTGTTTGTTAAAAGTTAATATTTGATTAATTTCATTAAAATTAATGAATTTTATTTTACTTTGTGTCAATTATGGTATGTTAGTTTAAATTATCGATTTTTATTATTTATACAAACTAATATTAAGCACGTGTGCAAGCAAGTAAACAATTAATTAATTATTCATTAAATAAGAATGCTATTTTTGCTTTATAAAGCTTTTAAAATGTGGCATTTCAATGTTATACCTAAGATAAATCGTAATGCCACATTTTATTGAATTTAATTTTTAATTATTCATCTTAAGAGCATTTTCATTCATTTAAACTGTTGCCTTATGATCGTTTTGTATATAAAGATATTAAAGGAAAGTTTAGTAGTAACAATAAATTTATTGGCTTCGATAATTCGTGTATTTATTTGTGTTATTATTACATATGGCATGAAATTTCTGTAAACATGGTCTTGTGTTGACAACATAGAATGTACCAAAAAGTGTCAGATAAAACTAATGTTTCGTCAGAGAACAACGTATCCGTTACCCCTTCCTCCTCTTGATCAGCACCATATTAAATAGGATAGTGAGAAAAGTTTTGGTAATCAAATTTGATCCTTAACGACCAGCCCTGCCGGACCTTGACCTATGACAGGAGACAACCCTGCTACACTCACCGCTTTGAGAGGCCTGCAAAATAATTACACATCATAATTAGGTATATAGTAATAATTTAATATAACTCATGTAAAGAAAAAAACCGACTTCAAAATTGATGCGCACACACTTAAAGCAAATTTAAGACTTGTGTGGTTTTCTCAAGGATGCCGTTGTCAGAAGTTGACTAAATAGAAATGGCACCACACGGAAAGCACCAGCGTTCAAATAAAAAAAGAATCATCTAAATCAGTTCACTCAGCCGAAAGTTATGAGGTACCTAACAAACATAAAAAAGTAGTCGAATTGAGAACCTCCATTTTTGAAGTCGGTTGAAACTAATTTATTAGTGATCGAAGTTTATGTCATAATTATGAAAGTAAATCATAAGAGTAGGTCATCCTAGCGGTGAAAACGGAAACTTTTTGATATAGTATTAACTGTTCAAGTATACCACATTGTACCTAGAGGGCGCTACTTGTCTATACACGTAACTTTCGTTAGGTCCTTAAATTAAATTAATAGTACGTTGTTAGCAAAAGGAACAGAAATAAGTACGCAAGAATGTCGTTAGATGGAGCTGAAACCAGTTGTTTACTCACTTGAAACCTAGTTCTTCAGCTGGCACTCCAAGCTTCGCTAATTTGGCTTCGTAAGTGGCGAGAAGGTCATCATGGGCTTTTCTCAAGCGGGCTGCCTCGTAACGAAGGTCTTCTACTTGGGTGTCCTTCAGTTTTAATAGTTCCTAGAATAAGATATAAAGAAATTTGTAGGTACCTAACTAACTAACGCCAGAAATCGAATGCACTGACCGTAATGTTCTATACCCTGACGTTTATAATAATATTCACGCAGTTCAGGTATAAAACAATATATTTAATTATTACGATGAAAGTACATAATTGTGACTTGTTTCTTAATAATTTTTATGTAGGCAATAACTCACTGTAAAAATTCACAAGTAACTAAGTACCTACCTGCTACTATAATGACTGTGATTACGTGTATTTATAGATAGATAGGTACTAAATTACAAAATGTTTACAAACAAAAATGTGAGGACGCCTGAAATATTTATTATGTTCGTATTAAGCTTTTATAAAGGGGAATGATTTACTGTTTTTTCACCACCAACAAAATTTATGAGATAACAAAGGTGTTAAATTTTTTTAATAGGTTCCATTGTCTTTAAAAACTTTCCAGGATGATCACCATAAACAAGTAGATTAAACTAAGGCCTGCATCGACAACTAAGCTACATTATTAACACAATAGAACATATTTGTTTTAATAACTTACATGAATCTCTCGAGGTCCCATATCCCTTCCCTCCATATTCTTAAGCTTGGCTTCCAGCAGCGCAGTCTTCAAAGATGCCCGTTGCTGTACCTCTAGCACAGCTCTCGTGAATCGAGCCTTTAGTTCGTCCCTTTCCACTAAAATCCGGTCAAACCTCACTTGCAAGACCTCATACTCCCATTTCAACACCTCGAATTGCTTTTCGAGTGACGCCAGTTGCTTCGTCTTTGCCTATAAAAGCAGATACAAAAGGATAAGTAAGTACCCACATATTTTTGTAATACTAAAAATATTGAATGAAGCGCGCTGCGCCCCGCTGGTAGTGTACATCGCAAGCGATCTCACTGTTAAGCAACGTCGGTCGCGGCCGGTACTCGGTTGGGTCACCGCTAGTGACAAATTTCATGCGCGCTTCCGTGGTTCGGAGGGCACGTTAAGCCGTCGGTCCCGGTTGTTATCGATAGATAAGTCGTTAAACCTGGTTGGAGGCCCTTTGGGCGGTTTGACAACATGACACGGGTTGGCCACTAACCCGTATCACCACCAATCCGCATTGGAGCAGCGTCGTGTAGTCTGCTCCAGGCCTTCTCCGGTTGTGGGGAGAGATCCGTGCCCAGCAGGTCATAAAAAAAGGGTTGAAGGTAAAAATATATAAAACCAGTCATCAGTTTTATTACTCACAGCTAAAGCAGCCTTATCTCGATCGTAGTTAGACATTTGACGTTTCAGTTCTTTATTATCAATGATTGCTGCTTCCAGGGGTTCCCGGAGACTCTTCGTCTCAGCGACAGCATCACGTGCTATCTTCTCTGCTCGTTCTTTCACTTTCTGCATGTCTTCCATTTGTTGCTTCAAACTGCTTATCAGGCCTGTAAGAGATGATTGGAATTTGTGTAACTATTTTCAATGAATGTTATCTTTTGTTAACTATAGCAACTATATTATGCAATGATGTAAGCTGTTTGATTAAAATATAATTGTCGACTTGATGGATGAGCGGGGTACCCAGTAACACGGGATATCAACCCAGTACAGGGGCCCTTGCGCCCTGTTGTATGTACTATGTTTTAATCAATAAAAAATCTTTGTTTTTTTTTGGTATTTTATAATATTGTAATTTAACTATTAACATTAAGTTGAAAAGCAACTTGCCCAAATTATTAAGGGTTATGTCGTTGTAATAGTTTTTCAAATCTGCAAACGCTCTTTCGTGATGAGAAATCAATTCGGACAGCTGTTTATTTTTCCTTTCCTCAACCTCAGCTATTTCGGTTCTATGCTTCACAGTGAGTTCGATTTTAGTCTCCTGAAGTTTCTTCTCGGCTTTATTTTCAATTTGACGAGCTTTTTCTTCAAACTCTTCTCTTGTCTTGGATAGTTCCTCAGCGTGAATTAGTTTAGCTCGTCGTAGCTCGTCTTGGGCCGCCAAAGCCTTTTCTCTCATTTCCTGTCTTAAAGCCCTTTTATCATTAAGCAGCTCTAGTTCTTGTTCTGCGTGTTCTTCTTTAGCTGCTTTGAGAGCTACCAAGTTTTCAGCTCGTAAAGAGGCGGCAGCAGCTTGCTGTTCGTATTTTAAATGTTTTATCTTCTGCTTCTCTGTTTCTAAAAGCGCTTCATTTTCCTCTTGCGCTTCTTCAGTAGCTCGTTCTCTATTTCTTAATTCAGCTTTAGCTTCTTCGAGCTGTTGCCTAGTTATTTCCCAGAATGTTCTAATCTTGTCTCTTTCGAGCTGGAAGTAGTTTCTTTCTTCTCTTTCTTTGTCGAGTTCTTCTTTGACTCTCAGTGTGAACTGCTCAAGTTTCTCTCGCGTCATCTCTGAAGTATCCACGCCATCGATGACAATAGCTGCAAATACAAGAGTTGGGAATTCTATCATTTAATTGACAATAATAGCAAATGGGTGTTATACTAATATTAAATGTAGTTTAACACGGGTAGCGCCGTAGGACAGCATTATAATTTAACAACCCGACAGCTAGCGCGGCGTAAAGCGGAATGACGAACGGGGACAAAAAAAAAATTTGGCCTCGCAGGATTGCTAGGAACACTAACAGCTCAGGGTCGTGTCGCATTACTGTTGAAGGTCGTGCGACAGTAGCATTTTTTTATCGTTTATGAGTATCAAACGAGCATGCAGGCCACCTGATCCACGGCCAACCTCAAATAGGAGAGAAGTCCTATCCATCACAGTGTTTCAGTACATGTAGTGTAAGTGTTCTCCGTAGATATATTATGAAAGGGTATAGGCCTAGTACTAGCCAAGTGCAGGCACGTCTTAATTAACTATCTTAATTATTATATTATTAATCTTAATTATTATCTTACCTGGGGCTTTTTTACCTCCCCCTTTGCCACCTTTTGGAGCCTGTAAATAATAATTAACATTATTAGGATTCAAAGTCCACAATTTATCGTTCTTCAAATTGTTTTCGATCGAATATAATAATTATAACTAGCCCCCCGGTTTTACCCGCGTTGAGAAGTGCAACGTAACGCTTGATAGCCTTCTCGATAAATGCACTATCTTACCATAAAAGAATATTTCAAATCGGTCCAGTAGTTCCTGAGATTAGCGCGTTCAAACCAACAAACAAACTCTTCAGCTCTTTATTATTAGTATAGACTATAACTACTATACACGCCGCTTTAACAC
>DWQL01000598.1:0-14317 GCA_018231265.1 Noctuana haematospila | reverse complement strand
GGCAAGTGACCTAAAAATTAATTATAGTCCGGTTTAAATTATTGCATTGTCAGACAGCAGTAATGTAGCACTTTATGATCTCGTTTTCAGACCATTCTAGTTTCAAAGTAGTAGATTAGTAATCTAAAGAGAAATAATAATTTACACAGTAACCATAACTGATTTTACAGCTGACAATGTAAGAGAAATATATTAAGGGCACAAAAATCAGACGACAGTTATAATATATGACTGGTTCCAATATTTTATTCTACTCATACATAAACCTCAGTAAGTTACCTAGCAACTATAAAAATACCTCATAGTGGTATTTTAACAACTAAATCTTCTTTATTAACAAGATATTATGGATAAATAGGATATAGAAACAGGCAGTTAAATTAGATAGTACCTCATTCATAACAATTATGCATACATACATATTCAGATTAACTTATTAATTATTTTAACTGGGATGAACAAGCCTCAATTCAATGTCAATATAACAAAATGCTTATTATTGTGGACTAATTCATAAGCATAACAAGCCTCTGACGAGAAAACGAAAGGTATGTATATACTCTGTGTAGTGTAGGCATTTTTCATTCATTAGTGTACAAAAAAAATTAAGAAAGAATTATTTGTTATACTAAATTATTTTATACATTAAATTATAAGATGAACAAGCCTTAAGGAATACGTCAATAGGACTTAATTCATAAGTCAGTCACGGAACGACGTCACAAATTGATTTATTATACAGAGCAAGATAACGCTTGTGTAACTCATCGACTCGTAATAATAGAATCATTCATATTATTATGTTTGTCACTGGCATTGAAATCGTGAACTTTGAGGTGAGCTTCGATGAATGGAGCTGATTGATAACAACTTTTTGTGTGTTTAGCAACAACAACAAGTAGTAAATAGATATCTGAGATTTACATGTAGTGGTCAAATTTAAAATGACATGATTAGTCTACAATATTATTTTATATCATGTAAAATGAAAAACAAGTAAGAAGATATAATTTTTTCTGATCAAGCCGAGTTCCCGCTGTTTTTATATTAGTATGTAATTGTCCGTCATCAATATATTGTGTTGTTTATTGTCTCTATAATTAACAAATTTATTCACTCTGGGAATCGATGCCCTCATACATGTACTGACTGTATGTAATTTACTCCCATACCCAACTCTGCTATACTGTGGTGAATATTCGGCGACTTAAGCCGCCGGGATGGCGAAATAAAAAAAAATAACAACAATGTTAGTTTGTTACCTTGTTGTTGGAGTTCAGCAGCGTGAGCACGTCTCCGCGCTTCATGGACACCTCCCTGGGCGACTTCTCCGCGTAGTCGTACAGCGCCACCACGCACTCCTTGCCCGACACGTCCACCACCGGCGACTCTTGTTGCTGCACACAGGCAAGTACAACACTATACTATTGTAGCTTGTATATACTATTACAAAATCTCTAAAATTTTCACGATGACTATAGTAATTTCCATTTCATCCACTATACCAGTTAAATGTTATGTTAAAAAACGAAGTGTATGAATAAATCACTGTCGAGTTCTACAGCGACTTCCGACAAAATAGACAGAACAGCAAGTATTAAAAGTGAAATACATAACCTAAATTTTATTAAAAGATTAGTTTTAAAAGGAAACAGTAAAAATTCAATGTCGTTTGTCAAAAATAACAAAATTCTTAATTTTTTTTAGTAAAGTTACTAATACAATGTTACATTTATTTTACAAACAAATATTGTACACACCCGACAAGCATTCGCCTGCTCTCTGAGTGCCTTGATAGTGTTCCCGAAAGCCTCAAGATCAGACAGAAGTGCCTCGTGTTTCTTCAACAACGCCTCAGAGGAGTCCTCGTCCTTGCCGTAGTCCTGAGTGTTGGCCATGGGCTCCTTCTCGCGCATCCACGACTCGGCCTCGTTGGCGTCGGCGAAGTATTGTTGCGCTTGTAGCGAGTCCTCCAGGTCTTGTTTACGCTAAAGAAAATAAAATCAGAATTTTATTAATGTATGGATTTTTCTTGCCATGATTGTTTACTTTATTCAAGTTTTTTTTTTAATTTTAAAGTAACTTGATGATTAAATAAAGGCTGTGTATATTCGAGTTTTCTGTGATTTATATACCTGATTAATTTGTATCGCCTTCTATGTCTGGCATGTGACAGGAGCACTACGTGTTACTAAGCATCGAGTAGTGTGTATGAACGTGTGTGCTTGTGTGTACCTGGAGCGCCTTCTCGTGCAGCTGCTGCCAGGTGCGGTGCAGCTTGTGCGTGCGCGCGGCGATGTCCTCGGCGGCGAAGTGGCCGGCGGAGCAGAGCGCGGCGCCGGCGGCGCGCACGGCGTCCACGCGCGCCTCGTGCTGCGCCATCTCGCCCATCACCGCCTGCTGCTTCTTCATCAGGTTCTGCACGCCGATCAGGTCGCGACCTGCACCACCACACCACAATTGTCATAATATACAAACGAACCACACAAATGGAGTAGAAGCCCCATGTTTACGTTTAGTGAGAGAAGTATGAAAACGTGAGTGTCACATTTTTTACTTATGGTAACGTCACATTCAACAAATGCATTCAGTCTTTTATCATAGTTTGAAATAATAAAATATTGTGAATGTCATACATACATGGACAGTATAGATAAAAATTTGTTCTATATACAGTAATTAACGATAAATTATAAATAACTCTCACCTCTATTTGTAGATGCAATAATGGGTTCCTTCTCACGGATCCAGGCGGCCTCGTCGTCGAGATCGCGGAACAGCTGCTGAGCTTGCAGCGAGTCCAGCAGGCGACGCTTACGGATAGCCATCGGCTTGTCCAGTGCTGCATAGCGAGCAACAAGTGCATCCTGCATAGCGAATACAAAACAAATTATTTCTGTTCAAACTCACTCTCCTAAGAAAATAAATAACCATTACAAAAGTTCTAACAAAATCTGCTTGCGCCACTTCCACCACAGTTTTTGTTGATACCTGCGTCATGACAAATTTCTAAATAGTTTTAAAATTCATAGTTATCAATCTCTATATTATAACTTAAGCTTTTAATGTGCGTGTAATGCCCGTTGCTACCGGTAGTAACAGTGAGTACGTACCCGCTTAGCACGGATATTGTCGGCGTCGAAGTGTCCGCGCTCGATGAATTGCTCGGCCTGCGAGCGCAGCGCGTCGATGCGCTCCGCGTGCGAGCTCACGTCCGCCTCCAGCAGCGCGTGCTTCTTCTGAAGGTTCTGCACGCTCGTCAAGTCCTGGGGTTTACGGGATTACACTTAAATATGCTCATTGCGAATATGGTTACTTTGCTTTTAAAATTTTAGTAAATAAAAATCTTTTGTCTATATGGTCCGCAACCTAATAAAATTACAATAGACTAACAATATACCTTAATACTTTAAAATGCGTTGAGGCCTTTAAATTAATGACTGCGCTGGTTCCATAAAAAACACAAATCAAATTCCAGAATTAAATAATTCACAGAGCCCTTATTCAGAAAGTGAATAAATTTTACTACAATACTGTGGACATAATGTGTGGGTTGTGGTACCTTCCCGTAGTCCTCGCTGAGCAGCTGGCCCTCAACCTCCGAGAGCCAGAGCTCGATATCCTCGGCGGCGCGGTTGAACTGCTGCTGCGCGGCGGCTTCCTGCAGTTTGCTGCCCTTCAGCTCAGAGGCATCCGCCAGCTTCTCCCACAGTGCACCCACCTCTTCCACACGCGCTTGGATCTGGGCTGTGTACATTATTAATTATTTTTATTGTCTATCACAATCAAAATTTGAGTAAAAATTTTACTAACTACATTTAATTATTTATTAAAAAAAATAGCCTTTGTTTTAAAATTGTCTTTTCATCTGTCGCGTCGTCAAAAGATATAAATATCAATAAAGAAACAAAATGACATTAATCTCTCCGAGTTCCTATTAGTAACTTACGTTTAGCAAAGTGTTCCTGTTCCAGCAAGCGGCTGCCCAGCGTGGTGATCTCGTCGACGCGCGGCTTGTTGGCCTGCAGCTCCTGCTCGAAGTTCTGATGCTTCTGCACCTTGCCGTTCAGGTTCGTCGGGTCCAGGTACGAGTCGTCGGTAGCGAACTTCAGCTTTTCGTTTATCCAACCTGATATTATCACAGATAACGTATAATTAACAGAACGAAGCAGAAGAAGTATACTATAGAATACGCATAGTATAGTAGATAATCGGTATCATTTTGTAATGAAAACGATTGGTTCCTTAAAACATAATATTATTACAAAAACTAAGCATTCAGACATTTATATTATAGAACATACCCTTAGTTTCATCACAGTCACGTTCGAACTGCTGGTACTTGTACGCATCTTCGAGGAGAGCGCGGCGCTGGCTCGACTTCTCGAGCAGAGCGGCACGACGTTCTAGCAACTGTTGGAAGGTAAACATCGCGATATACACGATATAATATGTATCAATAAGATATTTTTTTTAAATTATTATATTTTGATAAATATATTTATCAATTAAGGGTTACGGCCACTAACTCGAATCTCCACCAATCTGCATTGACGCAGCGTGGTGGAATATGCTCCAAGCCTTCCCCGTTTGTGGGGAGATCCCGCGCTCAGCAATAGGATTTAATAAAAAATTATCATCATCATATTATTATAATTTATAACCACAGATGATAATGACTTCTTAATAAGATAGAACTTTTTCGATATGTTACTATGATAGGTGATAGAATATAGTTTTTTTATAGACTAATTAATTGTTTTCGTTAGCCTGTTTATTTTAATTTACTGTTTTACGTTATCTTAAAATTCTATCAATTATACACGGTACATACCATCTCTCTCCTTTGGGCGACATCGTCGGCAGCATAGTGCTGCCCCTCAATGAGCTTGGTGGCAAACTCGTCCAGCGCCTTGATCTTCTCTTCTTGCGCTGCCAAAGATTTCTCGAAATCCTCATGCTTTTTCAGTAAAGCCTCTACGGAATCAAGAGAGTCGCCGACATCTTCGTTCGCCAGGAACGCCTGAGAATATGATGGAAAAATTTAGGGGCCTATTCAGTTAACATTTGCTACTGTCAATGTCAAAGAGTGGATGGGGATATGATGAATGTTTGATTTTATTTAACTTTAGAAGTTATAAAACTTAATAAAACAGCATAGATTGTCCAGTCTCTAGTAGACTTCTATTTATTATGGTCTGATTTCTAGTGGGTTCGTGACATGTGTACATTGTGGGACATTGTGCAATAGGGCGTGAGGTTACCTCCTGCTTGTGCATCCAGGCGTCGGCCTGCTCGGTGTCGCGGTAGAAGAGCTGCAGGTCCATGCACTGCAGGTAGAGCACGCGGCGCTGGTCCCACAGCGCGTGCAGCGCGGCCGAGTCGCGAGCCAGTGCGTCGAGCGCGGCCTGCACGTCGGCGGCGCCGCGGTGCCCGCCCGCCACCAGCGCCTGCCCGCTAGCCACGCACGCCGCCATCACGTCAGACCGCGCGTCCATCTCGCCCTGGACAAATACGGTACCCAATTAAAATACTTTCAATAACTTGTCGACACCCAACACTTTCATACGTATGAACAGTTTTTTTACTGTCTCTAAGGACGTAAAAGTCTAGTTTAGACTCAACAATTATTGGAATTAAATTAAAAAGGATTTGTAATATCTACACTTCCCCACCTGAAACACAAGATTGGGTCACTTCGCACAGGTTAATGAGGGTACTTGCAATATTGCACTATAGTATTTTAATTAGTAATAGTAAGTGCAATCTCTCATAAAACGTACCTTATGCTCTTGATGTCGCTCCAGCAGAGCTTCTGCGCCGGGCACGTCCTTGGCAAGGTCGTCGGCCGCGATGAGCGCACGAATATCACTCATCCACGACACCAAATCGCGGTAGTCAGCCAGGAAGCGGTGAAGGGCGTGCGATGACTCCAGTTCCGCACGACGTTCCTGTACACAGTTCACTTTTAAAACAGCTATCCGGTTATTAATACAGGAACATTAATAATATATTCTTTTAAAACTGAATGAGACTTCCTTGGATGAATTGAAAATGGAATTGAATTCAGTTCAACTTGTAAAGCAAGTAACATGTTACCTTGGCCTTCTGCACGAGCCGCTGCCAGGCGTTGGTGATCTCGTCGCGCTTGGAGTGTATGGCGGGCGCGTGGTCGGCGTGTATGGCGGCCAGGCGTGCCGCCTCGCCGTCCAGCGTCGCCACCTTGTCCTCCAGAGCGGCCAGGTCGCGCTCCACGCCTTCGTGTTTGCGCTAACGTGCACAAGGGAAACAAATACTGAATTTAAGATCATCTTTGTTTTGGAAATAAATCAGCAATAAACCAGTAGTTTTATTCTCTTATTTATCATTTTAGTATATTTGAGTTTCAAAGTTTGCACACATACCTGCAAGGTTTGCACGGTAGCGAGATCACGACCGTAGTCGTCAGATCCAAGTACGACGTCCTTCTCGGAGATCCAGGCGATGGTCTCGTCAGCGTCGCGGTTGAAGCGCTGGATCTCGTGCGCGCCGAACAGGCGCTCCTGACGCATCAGAGCCATCTGCCTGAGGCGGTGCCAGGCCTCATTCAACTCCTAGAAATATAGAATATTTTATTAAAATGTCCATGATATTTATTACAATTTTAATTCACTTACTTATTTTAAAAACTTATATTATAGACCTCCTTTAACTTTGACACCTTTTTTTCTATTTTTACACTCATGAGAATGATAATATTTACAAAAATTTTATGTTTGTAAAATTTGAATTTTATGTACGAGTTTATACTATCAATATCAAGGCAAGGTCCATGGTATTAATAAACTAAATCTTTTAACCCCTTAACTAACAAATTAAGTAATCATCATACTCACATCCTTCCTCTTGACGATGGTCTCTCGCTCCGGATGGCCCTCGAGCACGAGCCGCTCGGCCAGCTGGTTCACCTCCGTCACGCGGTACTCCTGAGCGGCCATATCCTTCTGGAACTCGTCGAACTTGCGCTGGAGCACCTCCACGTGCTCGAGGTCGGAGCCGAACTCGTCGGCGCAAACGAATGTTTCCTGATAAATAAAGAAAGATTAAATAAAATTTCAAATGATGTCTAGAAAAAATCAAATTTTTCTTTATTCAAAATCTTAAAAATTACTTGTATGAGCTAAGAACATCATTTCTCACCTTGTCATGAATCCAGAACATAACCTCGTCACAGTGACGCAGGAACTGCACGAGCACCAAAGCCTGCTGCAGTTTCATACCCTTCTCCGCGAGACGGGACAGCAGCAGCTCCCAGAGGCGATGCAGCTCGTCGAGCCGACGTCGGATGGTCTCAGAAGCAAAGTGCCCAGCTGATATCATCTCACTGCCAGTGTTGTCCAACACCACAATGGCGTTCGAGTGAGCAGCCACTTCAGCTTCGAAAGCTTGATGCTTTTGGATCTTAGCCTGTTGAGAACATTTATAAATAGGTATATCTATATGACTTCAACCAAACACAAAATAAAGACATATTATTACTCAGTTTATAAACATTAATTTAAATATATATTGTGATCATTGTGACCCAACAGACCTGCAAGTTTGTAGGATCTTTGTAGCTCTCATCACTAGCGGCCTGCAGCTTCTCTTGAATCCAGGACTCGAGCTCATCAGCATCGCGTTTGAAGTACTGGAAGCGCCGCGAGTCTTCCAGTTTTTCGCGCTTGGCGCGCGCCTCTTGCTTGAAGTCTTCATAGCGGTTCAACACCTGGTAAATTGTTTACAGTTAAAAACTATTGATACATCCTCTTTTTTGTTGGAATAAATTGATTCTAAATTGCAATGGGGATCTTGCTAGCTGAGCCATGCTAAACCAGAGTAATAAACAAGCAAATTATAGTCTGCATAAATTTATCTAACTTTAAAAAAAATATTTACATACATGATTTGATTTGTATATTCCATTCTATTGCTATTAAGGGCAAGGATCAAAACAATGGAATGCAACTAATTGTATATCTAATTATTAATTCATTACTCATAACAGGTTGTGCCAATTATAATTGTTGCTGTTAATATTCTATGATAGCAATCAGTCGAAACTGCCCATTTGAAATTGTAACATGAAGCAGTGTTTAACATAATCTGTTCAAACTTATATTAGTTATTGTCATTATCAATAAATATCTGCAGTTACATCAAAAATATTTGATGCTCACAAAGATAAATTTGCTCATCTTGATTAACATTCCCTATTCTATATTTATTGTTTAATATAAGCAATATAAATGATGTCAAGCTGTATTATATTGTATATAAATGAAAAAGAGAAGGGAGTCAGCTGGTATAGATTTACATTTAATATTAAATATATTAAAGTTTTCTTTGGTTTTACTTAAGTGTAATATTTGTAACAATTTTATTGTTACCTGTTCACGCCGTTCTTGTATATCCTCTGCAGTTTCAAGGATCTTCACCTCCTTGGGTGGCGGTATCTGCTCCATGATGGATGCGTTCAATCAGCTGTAACAAAGTGCTATAATATAGTAAAACCTTTGCATGCTTTTTCATACAATGTAGATAAAAATAAAAAGTATATAATTATGTCTAATTTCATAGAAATGTGAAGTATAAACATAAAAATTTAAAACTTATTAAATTTAAAATCAATGTTCATTACATCACCATGATTAAAATGCACCACTGTGCATAATATTTCAACTGCTTATGTCAATCTCAAAATGACTGTCACATTGCAATTTCATCAACATCAGTAGGGACACATGCCAATACTAGTAAGTTCATGTGGGTGTAACCCATTTGATGATCAACACTATTAATATAAATCAGGTAATTAGAATAGGAATAGTACAGTTATTTTTGTTTTGAATTATAGCTCTATAGTTAACACAAAAGTAGAAAAGCTAAAATTTAAAGTGATTTAAGGTCTATCTAAGTGTTTTTACATTATTAGGTTTTATTTGAATACAAAACATAATCAAATATCGAATGTTCTTAAAAAATGATTTAAAAAATAAAAAAAACTTTATCCTGGAACTAAAACTATCATAGTTTATTCATAATCTAAAATAACATTATAAAAAAACTTTAAAAAGATAAAATTCTTCAGCCGAGAACTAAAATTTACAATCCTGTTTTGAGACTGTGTAGCTAATTATCCATTAAAAGCTAAGGTCAGTACAGTAAGGCTTGACATCACTCTACAGAGTTTGGTTAGATCACACAACCTTGTGACTCACCACTCATCACAATAATGCTTGTTACCAACTGATAATCATACCTATTACAAAAAAAGTTATATTGCATTTCTTTATTATCTCTTTTCTACAGAAATGAATTTATAGAATGTCAAAGATTTTTTTCTTTAAAAATAAACTATAGGTAAAATTAGATAACGTGTGAATTTCTCAATCGTTGAATGTGATAAATTAATTATCTAGGAATGTTTTGAGCAACTGTCATTGCTCAATAGGCAGTATTGATTGTAATATTTTTAATTTTATGCAAAGTACTCAAAAAACTCAGTACATAATAAAATAATAAGATTTTTTTTATATCCCTTTGTCACTAAGGGACTTTCAGTTTTTTGTTATAGAAAGCAGAAAACATATTTGCAATTCTTCTGTTTGAAGTGACTTCCTTTTGATTTGTCAAGCAATATAATAAATTCTTTAATAATTATTAAATTTTTCTCATTTCAGAAATGGACAGCAAAACCCAACTTTGGCATGTCAATATTTAGATTACCATTATTTATTAAGTAATCATAATCTTATCTAAAAATAGATATCTATCGTTATAATTTCTAACATTTTAATGACAAGATAAAAACTTACATAATATGTACTCAATAGGATTCTGGCACCTAAATCAATTTTATTGGTAATCTCAACATAAAATAATTCAATTCACTCGAAACCTATCAATGCAAACACTCAGTTCAAATTACATGATCCCTTCCCAAGTTACAAATCAATAACTTAGTATTAGGTATCAAGTAATATGATATGTTAAGTCAGGCTGTTCCAATTCACTGGGCTCTGGGAATACTGTAATACAATACTTCACCTTTATTGTCATAGACATAAGGTCTATTTAGCTTGCAGCTATGTAGAATAATAAGTCTGCCCCACCCCTCTTGGGTGGGGTCTATAGATCAGCTGATTAAAGTGAACTTTTCTAGAACTGAGCACCTTATACCTATTTTTACAGCAATACAGAACTTTTATTTTGTTATTTTCACTCTTAGAATCCAATTTTAGATGGTACCAGTTTTATGATGTTTTACAATCTATTTACTTTGTAATTGTTAACTGTATTTTTGGCATAAAATATAATTAAATACTAAAATTTTATGGTATATTATGCTTATACATATTATTAAAAAATGATTAAGTGATTTTAATAAAAATTACACTAATAAAACTTTATTGATTTTCTATGAGATGGGAATATGATAAGATAACAATAACTTACCACTCCAGTACAGCTCTTATCTAGGTGAAATAATCTATGCACTGTTGTCTGCAATGCAGTATACAAGCTGAGACATACTGTACAGGCTAAAGTACTCACAAGAATTATCAATTATACTGTGAAAGTACCTATGCCGTCGCTCGGTGCACTGCGGCAGCGCTCCAGATTCCACGCCCGCACGTATCACGCTTCGATGGCCCCGTGAACAACTACCGGCATAACTATACCTACCATAGCTAGTCCTACGTTCGACGGTCGACCCTACTTCCTCTCGTACACAACTACACATTACACAATGACGTAATGCTCCAAAATAAACCTAATAAGGATAACGGGACAAGACATATATTTAGACTTCCGCCGGGAAGTATGTTTTAAATGATGATATGTTATATCCGATACAATCTTAAATTATGTTTGTTAAATTTAATTTGTTACACTTTCATTACAAATGAACGAAATATGGATTTAGCCGATACATGGGTGTGTCACACTTGCAGTCCTTACAGATAAGCATTTCAAATGACTGTAAATGACCGAAATAGCTACGAAATATAATTAATATTAGCTGGTGAATTACTCACATTTAATTCTGCAAACAAACTGTGGAGAACTCTAATGCTTTTTATCACTTTTACTTAATTTTACGAGAATTCGATCGTTCGACAATGTAGTCGCGTCACTCCACCTACACTAATGTTGCCATTTTCTGAAAATTTAAGTTAATTAATGACAGTAAACCATCAGTAATAGTACGTACCCGAACTACCCGATTATAAAGGTACTTCAAGGACTCGTACGTCGCGCTATATATGGGGGGTAGAAGTAAGCCTATATTTGTACGGGAGCTTTTTTGATGCTTACAAGCGCGTGTAATTTATTAAGGTTTCGCGATAAGATCATAATATGACTTCTCCGATATAATATGATAATACGTGTGCGCTTTTTTTTCCCGTAAGTTTTTTTATCGGCGTGTGAACATACATCCGAGAACCCATATATGGTCTAATCCCGAAACGTTAAAGATAATACGCGTTTAAACGTTGAAATAGCTCTCGTGCGAATGCGGGTTTACGCATGGCTTACGCCAATATGTCAATAAACATTTTTTGCATTGTGCACACCGGAAATCAGTTGTCAAACGCAGTTATTCTGTTACGGTTGCGGACGTATGTTTGTTGTATCAATTTGTGTGTCAATTATCAATTAACCCTTGTTAATGATGGCCTGTTGATTATTAAAAAGCTGTGGTTGGTGAAGATAATATCGAAGTGCAGTGTAATGTGTATGTGAATCATGGCTGCCGGTGGCGAGGAGCTCTGGCGCGAGTGCGCGTCCTGGCTGACGAGATGTGGCTTACTCCGACACGATCACAAGGCGAATTGGGAGACGAGCACGATACACGATCTGGCGTACACGCTACGGGACGGCGTGTTGCTATGCAACCTCTTGAATACTCTGAACCCCGGGTGCATCGACATGAAAGACGTGAACCAGCGACCGCAGATGGCACAGGTAGGTATCGTTCTCGCAGCCTCGCGGCTTTCGTTCTAATTACCATTACCTCTACGCCGCCAATATCATCACTTACTAAATATGTATGCACGGCGTACGTATTCGAAACATTCCATTCTAAATTTGTAAAGTAAACCTGTAATATTTTTGGAATACCACTCATTTCATTATTTTTATCCCCATACTTTGCTTACTTATTTTTTTATAATATGCTTAACATAGCAGGAAACGAAGTGTGAATTTCATTCCATTTTTATATGAAGTACAGTTACTGGAGCTATTTATGTCACTGTGACATTAATTATTCATACATTGATGAATAGCATTATATGGCCATTGATGTTTGTGTTGAATGTGTTCCGGTCAATTTGCATAGGAACTGTTGAATGAAGGGTATATGAATTGATATAGATTGGCAGATTCTACACACTGTAGCAGTATCTGATTGAATTAATCAAGACTTCTTTAAATATATTATAAACTTATTGAATAATGGTATTTCGAGAAATATGCTTATTAGTGTATGGTTCTCCTCTAATAGCATGGTGGAGTATGCTCCAGGCCTTCCCCAGTTTTGTGGGAGACCCATGCCCAGTAGTGGGACATAAAAAGGGTTGAAGGCAGTGTATGGTAATGGTTAGGTGGGTAAAATTTAGAATCATTTAAAAGGAAAAGAAAGTTAGGGTGGAGATAAGAGGAATAGAGGGTAGGTGCCCTCTCTTCTTTAAGACTGCACTCATGAATGATCCTACTCACTGTTTACATATACAAGAAAGTATACACTTATAAATTAATGGTAAAAAAAAACTAAAAAAAAGTTATTATTTTATTGTCCTTAAAATAATAAAAAAAAATTGAATTAAATTAAATCAATCAAATTAGTACACATTATTACACTTTTTATTAAATTATATAAAAGCTTCAAAAACAACCCTAGAGATGATTCTTTTAATCCCTGCTGAATTTTGCAGAGCGGCAGGAGAGTTCATTGAGAAGCTATACAAATGCATTGGATAATTTAAAATCTGTAATGTTTGTTTAGTAATATGTACTTAAATATATAGATAATAGATATTAACTTTAGTTAAGAATGTAATTTGTTTTTCATTGCTCAACAGTTTCTGTGCATGCGGAACATAAAAGTGTTTCTCCGAACTTGCCACGAAGTGTTTGAGTTGCGTGAGACTGACCTGTTTGACCCTTCTATGCTATTCGACCTCTCCAACTTCCACAGAGTGCTGTGCACACTAGCCAAGCTCAGCCAGTGCACAAAGGCTTTATCTAGGAATGTTAAGTGAGTATCTTAGAATAATTTTTTTACAGACTGTCTATGTAAATTGTAAAGTTCACACACACACACAAAGTCGCGCGTGTTCCTAAAAGTTCCCATTACTAGTGTGGCACTAATTAAAATAAAATAGGAACAGATTAACTTAATGCTTGTAATAACACAACAAATTATATAATTTGACCTTTAAAAATATCATGACTTCCATTTTAAATAACTAATAGATAGTGATCACAACCAATTATAATAATCTTAACAAGAAAGTTGTGTAGGTATTATTTAATCAATGTATCAGTACAAAATTTTATTGTTGCTTTCAGACCATTTTCAGCTCACAGGAGCCAATCTGAAGAAGATATTTATAAAGATCTGCAATCTGTGTAAGTATTTCCCTCAATAATAACAAGCAATCAAGTAGATTGGATGTTTTCCTCTGTCCTTCGCACAAAATAATATATCGGCAAATGTATACAATTTGTCTGTCATTCAGTTCAATTATAACTTGAGCGTTCGTGTAGATATACTTACCTATATTTTAATACGGTTTTTCATCGATATGATTTTAATTTAGAACCGTTCGTTTTTACCGTCTTTACGTTCGACTAGGATTGCGCAATAGACAAAAACGAGTATAATAGGAAATACCTATATTTTTATAGGTATAGTTGATTATGCAAGCACCTTTGAAAGTACGAACATTATGCTCATAGCAAGGACTTAAAGTTGGCGCAAGTCTTCAAAAAACAACTTCAGAAAAAAATTGTTTTGTTTTATTACATAGAGTACATTGTAGTGCCATTAAAGCGCTATTGGTTGAAGTTCTCTCAATCCGTCATTGACAACGACGATGCAATTGTAGTAGTGCGACAGTGATGATGGCTCCGCCGCCGTACGACGCCATCGAGTACGACGAGCATCCAATGGCCGCAGAGGCGCCCTGGGTGCAGTTCACTATCCCCAGCGTGGCCTGCGAGGACCGTGTCGAGGAGATATACGAGGACCTCTGCTATGTCAAGTTCACCTCGGCCCTACCAGAGG
>DWQL01000597.1:0-14322 GCA_018231265.1 Noctuana haematospila | reverse complement strand
GAATAAACTGTTTGGAATCAATTCAAAACAGTCATTACTTGGTGCTGTGTTATAAATAGTAGATATCAATTTTTTTTATTTTAATTAATTTTATAATAGATGCGTTCCAGAAGGCACTTACAATGATCACGCGCTCAACCGCAGTTTTTCCCATGCCACTTGATAAATTTTAGAATGTTTTAAGCGTTGTTAATAAAACAACAAATGGCGGGTTTGAAAATAAGAATTAGAAGCTTAAACAAACCTCTTCTCTTGAGCCTTGTATTAGCGAAAATAATCGTCATGACGGCTGAAAATGTTTTAAACGTTACAAGTGCTTACTGGAACACATCTGTAAAGTTTCCGAACTTGACAAAATCGACATGACATAATATTATCTGTGATGTTGAGTTGACAGACCAATCACTGACTAACTGTCACTGTCGTCATTGATGAAAAATACGAAATGTCATCACATTTACATTCTCTCGGCAATAGGATGGTGTAATGTTTTCACTTGATTAATTTTGTGTTTCTACCATGGAATCCTTCAACCCCGACGGGGATTACGACGAAAAGTCTAATCTGAACGGGGACTGTCCACCCCCTTCGAAGAAACAGTCCTTCGACATAAATCATTCGCAAAATATCGACGATATATCTACGCCTTCTGAATTGAAGTTCGACCAAGGTAGGTATCGTAAACAAATATTATGGGTTTTTAATCGATTTCACTTCCTATCCTAATAGAGAACATGTCTTAGAATAGAATGATGTTTACATTACATATTTGTTAAAATTACACTAAATCGACATAGGTGACAACATTTATAGATGACAATTTAAATTGTTTCAGAATTCGAATTCGAAGATCCTGATGTTACGGCAAAGCGTAAGGAGATGGAGAAATGTCTGGAGAACCCGGACGTTGTTAACTTAGAGAAGTGGCAGTTCTTTGCCAAAAGCAAGGGAGGTCTAATAGCTGGTTAGTCGCACTGTCATTAGATTTCATATTAAAGTCATGAAATTTATATGAATTTCATTGTTAGTAAAGGAAAATGCCAGTGTAAAGTTGGTTTCAAATTTCCTAACTACTGCCTATCAACCATTAAGTAGATCATAAATTGCAATCATTTTAATAGTTGCATTAAAATTGTTTACTAACTTTGCAGTGTCCTTGAATTTTCAAATCAAATAAAACATATTCTAATTATTTTACTGTGTAAATATGTCAACTAATTATTTTGTGCTTTTCCCTGCCTTACAAATCTTCCCAAATTAGGCTGATTTTATTGTGTGACCCACATATTGTGTCATGGCATGATATGGCATTTATTGTTTCTTCTGTTTCAGATGAGTATAGAAAGCAAATATGGCCATTATTAGTAGGAGTAACACAGGAGGAGCTTACGGATCCTCCATCTCTTGATGAACTGTCCACCCACACTGAATATAACCAGGTAAACTCAGCTTGCAAGCCACCTGATCTTATGTAGTCGCTGCAATCTATGCAAACCCTAACTTCAAATAGGATAGAGTTCCTATCTGAGGATCATGGACATGTTGATACTTATGAGGACAAAATAAAAATTATATGTTGTAACGCATATAAATAGGAGAGCGCCGCAAGACCTCCTGCCAACATAGTCCTATAGTGATGTTCCCAGATATGGATATGCCACTGGGCAAATACCATGCATGTTGAAATTAGTTTGAGTTTACACCCAGAAACCAGCCAAATGCCTAAATAGACAGATTGCAGGGATATAAGTCTAAAAAAAAAAAAATGGTGCTATGTACAGATAACAGAATTTATTAATAACATGCAGTGTATATTAGCTGTGAAGTGTTAAAAATAAAGATTGAATGACATGAACAAAATGAGGAAATAAACAAATTATGATTTTGGACTGTATTTAATTTATATATTAGTATTAGACATTTTAATGACTAACTGTCGAATTTTGCCCTCAGTGCCGACCACTAGCACATATTAAATGAGATTATTATTAAAAGGTATTATTATGCAAAATTTTAAATAGTGTCTTGTGTGAGATAGAGCTTCAGCTGAAAATAAAAATAAGAAGTCCATACAGTGACAGTCAGCTGATTATCATGTAGGTATGTTTTATATATGAGTTTAGCGATTAGCTTAAATATTCAAAAAACCTAACTTTATTTAGTTTAATACACAGATACAACTGTGATATAGATAGAAATTATAAATGAATTACTGAATTTTATTTTATTGGAATACTATTATGCCTCTCTATGAAATGTGGTGCATTTGCAAAGTTGGAGTCCTGTAATATATGATAAAAATGAAAGTAAGAATATTGAAGAGTGAATTTTTTCGAAAAATATATAACAACAAACACATAACTAGTAGGTACAGGTCGTTTTTCAGTGTCTGCTACCAATTTGATTATTAAATAGGTGAAAATACTCACCTCTCCGCAGCGAGCTGCTGGTGAGTTTTCTTCGATTTCGTATATAATATGTGGCAAACCGGCTTCGCCAAGGAGAGAAAATCCAAACCCTAAGTTGTCACAACGATTCAGGACCACTAGTCTTTCGTCAGCCATATTCAGCAGACGACAGCATTGGGCAAGTCCTCCAAAGGATGTCACTATTTACACTTTTTACAACCACATTCAAAGTTTAACATACAATTAATATGCAATAAATCTAATGAAAGGATTCATAATTACAACGTACGATAGAACGATAGGCAAGCGCACCCATCCAAAGCGGACGACAGGTACGGATACACAGATAAATAAGTAAATTTTGAAAAGACAGATCATAGACCGTCACAGGCTATATTCCGTTGTTCTGATGGTCTATTAGGTGGTCCCGGTCTCACTTTCATGATGTGCGAATTTTGAAGATTTTTCTGTTACAAAAAAACGCACTAAATATATAAACATTAAAGAATATTAAGCTAATTGTTCACTAAAGTCATACTTAATAAAAAATATTTTTGGTAATTAAAATATGGTATTATAGAGCAAAAGGTCAGTAGTGTCAGTACTTAACTATAATTATATCTCCAAACTATCTGTATAAAAACCATAGACTAATGTAGTAAACTAATTTTAAGTAATTGAATCTGAACCTGACAAATTGAGGTATTGTGTTTTATTTGTAAATTGAATTGCAGTATAAAAGACTAAAAACTCTGAAGTTAAACTGTATCTATCTCACACGTGTATGTACGCTGATGTGTGGTCTATTTTTATCCTCTGTCTACGTTACCTAGTAATATCTGTTTTGAATTGTCAATTAATTTCATGTCATGACATGATTGACATGAAACAATCAATCAAGTCAAATGTCAATTGTATAACTCGCACTTCAAATTCACTGACACTCATCCAATTCAATTGTACAAATAAAGCTGAGTTTTCATCCTTTATCCTTAATTTAATCTTTGGTTTTCGTGTATTGCAGATAATCTAACATGTATATTATATCGAACGTTGTGAAAGTTACTATTCCAAATTATTTAGCCGGTTTGCCCATTCCAGATTCCTTTGGTGGATGGTTCCGTCTCGGTTGTGAGTTACTTTGATAACTTTTCATTCTAATATAATTTTAAAAAGATTTCCTATACCTACATGTTGCTTGTAATATGACAATTGAATAAATTGCAAGTAAATTTGCTTTTTACAGCTTTCAAGTACAGTATTACCTTCAAAAATATTTTTAACCATAAAAATTATAATTTAAATCAGGAAAGAGGTCAAGGTAAATGAAATTTTGATAAAAATAAGAAAGTTTAATATTGTGTGCCATAGAGCGGTCAACTTGACTTAACTAGCGTACTATAGCTCCCTAGGTATTCCAAGGCCAGTGACACACTTTCTGATAATTATGTTCGGTCACAAAAAGTGATTAATAATTCATTACACGATCTTACTGAGATCAGACATAATAACTGATAGTTGGGATTTGAATATCTTTTTTCATCTTTTATCATTCTAGTACTTGATATCATATCTTTGAGATAATAATGACAGAACACCAATTATTTAACTTACTTTTTATAAATGTTTTTTAAAAAACCACAATCTTATTAAGTTAGCTGATGAACTGATCTCCATGCCTGGAGATATGGGATTGTGGGTGTGATAGTTTAATGTCCAAATACGTTAAATTTAAATATCAAACTGCTGTTCTTAACTGATTTTGTAGATGTTTGTTCATAGTACTGTTTTTTTGAAATATTTTATATTGATCTCTAGTTCGTGACTGGTGTGCTCTCCTGCCGCCTACTCTGGCAATTGGTGGCATCTCCTATGTGTCTTATCAGACTATCAAAAAAGCCAAGTTGGCTGGCAGTGGACAAGTTAACCCTGGCATTAGGAAGGACATAAACAAAGTTGTAGATTTTGTGGACATTGAAGATATTACAGAAAAAGCAGTGTTTTGTAGATGTTGGAGAAGCAAAAATGTAAGTAAATATGACTATTTCCACGTTTAACTAAACGTTCCACTAAATATGGCACCTAAAAATGGCACTAAATATTTACCTCTGACTTTTGAATAACTAAAATCAATACATTCAACTTCTGAATAGCTATTGAGTTTCTGAGAGCATGGTTATCTTCTCACGTTGAAAGCAAGAGTATTTACACAGTTGAGAATTTTATTGCTGTCCTTTCTAAGGGGCCATAAAAATATTAGTGCCAGTGCTGCAGTTTGGGAATGATGTCAAATTCTTCCTTGAGAATAATATGTCAATCACCGGTTTTAGTTTTCTTATGAAAAGGTTTGTTTCAGAAATTCAAATTGATTTGTTGTAATGTGTTAGGTGAATAACTATTGGGAAGGCCCTTCATAAAGCTGCTGTTAATGCACTTAAAGCTTGCTTAAAGGACAGTAAGGGCTGTCTAACAATGTTCTACATTTACATAAACATATAATGTAGTTTATGACCTACATGACTCTTATCATTTTATCATTTGCATGTGACTAGAGCTACAAAAGATATGATTATGTTTGCTTTATATTTATGTCACGACATGTGTTTTTATCTGTGCAATGCATTTATGAATTTTATGATGCATTAAATGATATTTTGTGAAAGAATAGGTATGCGGACAAAACTCACAATTAATTTAAAAAAATATTCATTTAAAAAAACAATAAACAATGTCAAATTTTTGTTTTTATTTCTGCAATTATAAGAAAAATGAATTTCATTCGAAATAAAGTCAGTCCAATTGACTTGCTAATGTATGACGCCTTATGTTTTATTGTATGTATCATTATTGCCATATATAATGTATGAAGGTGTACATTTTAAAAGCTCATTAAAAACATCTCAAATGACAGAGTAGTGTCCAGTCTCCTATTATTTTCATTTTTTAAAATAATTATCTATATAATTTTAATTATATTATGTTTATAACATATTTTAATAATTTGTTTTGCAGTGGCCCTATTGTGATGGAGCTCATGGAGCCCACAACAAAGAAACAGGTGACAACACCGGACCAGTGGTTGTTAAGCATAAGGAAAATAAGTAAAGTTTTTTAATGTAGCTGTTAAAATCCATCATAAAAACAGGTGATAATTTGTGATCAGATAAGATTAGACACATTTGAGATATTTATACAGGTTAATTTGTTACGTAGAAAGTATATGTATTATTATGTAATTATTAAAAATAAGATTTTCAAATTAAAGTAAATGACAAATGTAATAAATATGTATTGTGTATAGTATTATTAATTTTATATTGCATTTAAGTCTCGAAGATTCTAAAAATGTCACAGGTGTGGACTAATCAGCAAATATTTTTCTTAGTAAGAATAATCTGTTAATTATGTAGAAATGAATTGTTTCTAATTTCTAACTTATATTTTCAGTATAATTGTTTTTATATTGTTTTCTTTACATTGTTGTGATTTAGATATTCAGCTTGTTTATTTAGATAGACTATCGCTTTATTACCATGGTTTGTTACAAGAATAAAGTAAATAACATACATCTGTTTTATGCTTAATTTCTCGTTTTATTTACCTGTTTAAGTATCAAGTTAATTAAATATAAATAGATTTTTATATAATAACTCCGTATTTTTCAGTACACTCATAAGTATTTATTATTATTATATTTAGCATTATTATAGCAAAAAAACTAGGATTTATAGAAGATAGATAAGAAGAAATATAGAAGTTATAATAAAACATTAAATAATGTATGAAAATAATTTATTAAAAACAATTATCTGTATCATATTCTTATTTATTAATCACATCACAGACATATTTTGACTCTAAATATAAACATATTCTAAACTATGCCAATTGTATTCCATAAATATTAGATAATGCAAGATTGATGTAAAATCATATTGTGATCATGTATGGCACAGTTATTGATATTTTAATTTTTACATAGTACAGCAAATTTGAGATTTTTTAAGCACTAAAGCGAAAAAGCGATTAAAAGGACAAAGGGAACAATAAATATTAAAAATTATTTAAGATCAATTAGGTATGTATTTAAGAATATTTCTTAAATACATACCAACATTTAAATTGTTAGATATTATTATGTTCATAAGCTCATTGCCTACAAGTCAGTTATCAGTAGGTAACATCTACGTTCGTAAACAAGCACATGTAAAAAAATATTATTGGGAGTAAGTATATTCCGATTATTAGGACTTCGTTTTCAAATTGAAAACAGCCGCGCAAATAAGGTCGACGGCCGCATGAGGCTTCGACATTACAAACTTCATGAAAATCTCAATTGAATTTATTTAAATATGTAAAAATAGTTACCTACTCGTTTAGTAGTTATTAGGATAGACACTTGAAATAAATTGACATCGCAAGACCACGGCTCTTAATTATAATAATCTTACATACATTACAATAGACTCAGTCTTTATATTTATCCAAATGAAACGTCTGATGACTCAATTAACATAAAATACCTAATAATAATTAGACTATCAATGACTAAGTAAAATCTAAATAGGCGCTATGATCTTAACTGTAGATTTTCATTGCGCAGTCACTGCGCTATTCTAACTTCTTTATGAGTCGTTGCTTCCTTGCTGCATATTATAACTGCAAAAAAAAAATTACTTATGATATTGATGTATGACGTAGGCACCAATTATCCGACACAAAAAAAGTCAAGCATTACTCACTTCGATTCTCGTTTCAGCTATATTTTCTTCGTTCCTGAGCAGTTCGTGTTTCAGACCATTTCGTTTTCTGGAAAAAGGTAATTAGTAGGTACATCAATAAATCAAGTACAACATTGTAATAAAACAAAATATTGTCTCAATTATTATTATTGTAAGTAGGTATATTTTTTATTTATTATTGCACCTATATTAGGTACCTACTTATTGTCTCCTTCAACTTGACCGAAATCTTTCTTTCAGAAATCCTCAGTGAATTAAAAAGTTGCTAGTTTAGTTTCACAGTGATTTAAAGTTTACTAGGTTTCTATTTCATCCCAGCTCAGTTAACTCCTACGCGCAGGCGAGCAGCGAAGCGTCAGGAAGACGATATTAGGTTACACACAATAGCCGGTTCGTGTTCACAGAGGAACCAGAAATAAAATAAACGTTCACTTGTAGTAAATAATCGTGTAAGTCATAAAAACCTCGTATCGATGTTTATACTATCGTAAAACGTTATCTAGCCGATCTTTTACGATAGTAAAATACCTATTCAACTTTTAAAGTAAACATTGGCCTATAAATTGTTTGGAAACTGTATTTATTTACAGTTAACATTAGTGTGGTACCTAAATGTTAACGTTAAAATGTCATAAGAATCAAGAATCAGATATGGCATCATACCTACTTACTCGTATTTTGTATGACTTCGGCATAATTAGGCTCGTTTAGTTATTAAAAAAAAGCCGACTGAATCAATCTACGAGTACTACTAATCGAGAGCAAAGATCGGGTTCAATCGTACCTACCTACAATTTGTAAGAAGCTTAGGAACCTACCGAGTTAATTATGGATCTATAAATATGTAATTATTGTAGGTACTCACATATAAATTCTTCTCCACACGATGAGTGCAGTGTAGGCGAGGCAGACTATGCTGCAAGTCACCGCTACCATGATGCCGGCCGCGGCGCCGATTGGCTCGCCCCTCACTTTCGTATACTGTCTCTGAGAATCCTTGCGCACGGCATCACCAGCTGCTGATAGGATTTGGTGGAATTTTAGATACGAGGAACCTGTCCATGGACCAGATAGAGGCCGAATCGTGAGCAAAGAGCCACTGTCGCCTTCTAATGAAGCTCTGAGTCAATTACGTAGGTAACGTAGGTTAACCAAAGGTCATTTCTTGACGTAGGTCAAAAACATAAGTACCTACTTTACTAACTAAAGGAAATGAGTATATTCATAGTACCTGGGTTAGTAGATATGCAGGTAGGCTTGCTCTGTAAATTTTTGTACCAACATTAAACACTTCTCCCATATGAGTAAATAGGAGCCAAAGATGACAAAATGCTCACAGGGTTAGGGTACCAAATTGATTTGTACAAACTAAGTTGACAGATACACTAGCGTGGTGCACGTAACTATGTTTTTACCTAACGTACCTTGCAGAAACTCTGCCTGTGAATCGGGCACGAGGGGCACGTCAGCTCGGCCTTCTTCTGTGTCTTCTGGGAAGGTTGGTAGATCTATGTGATCCCGATTGTCGTCGCGAGAGTGTAACATGTCGAATATCTCCGATCTGTAATTAGTTAAGGATGACAGGTAAACAAAAGTACAGTTAAAGTATTTATTGACTTTAAAGTTTACAGCATGAAAACACAGTCGATTTGCATTGCCATCACGTAAATATTATTCTACTGCGTATTCATGATTCATATCCTATTCTTTCATAATTCATATTCATTCCTATGGTACGTCAGTAACCTATAATTTGGGTCTTTAAAAACCCATAGGAATGTTTGCATATATATACAAGAACTATACTCCGGGAACCGTAAAAAGCTGAATCACTATATAAGTAGGTACTATGTACTACAAAAAATGTAGCAAGATTAGCGGACAGGACATTCTATCCGCATCGCTGCCCTTCGAAATACAAGACTGTAATGCAAAAAACAGCCTTCTTATTTTCCCGTTACTTATCAAGTTAAAAGATTAATGATTCAAGAGAAAGCACGCAAGAGGAAAAAATTAAAATCTCCCTGACGCTCATGGAAATTTGAGCATCATTTTGGTTACAATATACTATGGTAGTTAAATATATTATATAGCCTACTAAGCTTACTTAGGCTATTTAAGCTATCCGTACAGTCTGGCATTCTGGCATTAAGTCCCAATTTTAAGGGTTTACCATAAATTAATTATTTAATTTTTCTCTAAGTAAAACATTTTATTATAATTAGCTACCGTGTTTCTTAATTATAATTGAAAATATGTATTCTTAAATTATCAAAACATTCGCATCTCTTTGAATTTTGATTTGATACTCAACTAGGTAGGTACCTAAACATTTTCGTCTTGGGATGATAGACAATAAATGAGTCAGGGACGCTACATATCTTTCTCTATCTACAAATACAAAATGTATCTACCTGCTCACACCATCCTTGTCGTCAACTAGGAGTTTCAATAGAGTAGCATTGGCCTCCAAAGTCTTATATCTGCTGTTATCTTCCACTTCTTTTACGAGGCTTGGAAGTGTGCTTAGAGCTTGAGGTTCTGGGCTGGTGCCGGTTTGACTGTGACATGATTTGATACCTGTTAAACGTAAAACTCATTTACATTCATAGTTAAATTATATTGGTAGAACCAGCTTCCACTCATGGAAAGGCACCTGGTTCTGCCTGCCGGGCGAGGTGAGTTACTCAGTGTATATTTCTGATTAGCAGAGGGCTCACCAGAGGAACGATGATTGCCTAGTCAGTGGAAGAGTCATCTTAAGATGGTCCGATCAAGTCCGTACCTGTACGTCCAAAAACGCGTAAAAAACACGCATTGATTCATAGTTCTTTTGTTCGGGTCGCAAAGCTAATGTATCTAACCTATTGTTTTTATGTAGGTATATACCGACGTTCATTGTAGGTAATGTCCAAATGTGTAGGTATTGTATACGTTCCCACAATTATAAATACAAAGCTTAAACGACCAAAGCTTCAAAGTGAAATGATCAAAGTAGCCTTTGGCCTTAGTTGCATTTAGACGCTAAACGTCAAAGAAGTTCCGTTATCACTGGGCGCGAGTTAATGTTTATTTAAATATCCATAGATAGAGGCTAGTGCAGTAAAGTTTAAACAAGAAACGTGGGGGACCACTTAGCTTATCCAAAAGTAAACATTTTAAACGTCACGCGGTCAACAGAACAATTCAATTAGGGGTCAGAGATACTTCATTGGTGAGCATAACGGTGCCCGTCTGCATCCAAAACCGGGTTTTCAAAGTTTTTGAAATCGACAGTTTAATACATCCCATACTGTGTTAAGCTTTGAGAGCTGCAATGAATCATTCGTATACCAATTTATCCACTTCGTGATACTCTGGTAACCTCATATTTCAAAGTGAAAGTACAATTACACCTCAGCAAGACAAATCGACTGAATCTTTTATTTATATCTTGACTTAATGTTTAGCGAGTCTTCTTTGTGTTCTTAGTAGACACTCCGTCGTCGTCGACGCCCTGGCAGCGACGTGTGTTTAGAGTTAATTGGTCAAGCCAGTAAATTGGTAGGTAGGTGTGTAGGTGTAGGTACCTATCTTATCCGTAATGTCTACTGCCATTACCCCGTAAAGGCTTATTTCCGTTAGTCATCTAATCGGACCTAGATACATACTAACATCTTGCATGGATTTTACTTAATAAGTTATCTAGTATACATAGGTATACTAGTAAAATACTAGTATAATAAAATTTCAAGAAAGTTTTTGAAACATATAAATGTTTCAAGAACTTTCTTGAAATTTTATTGCATCTTAGTCTTAAGAGTATTACGAGTAGGTACCGTTTACAAAATATTTTAAAAGAATAAAATTGCACTAATTTTAGCTTATGAATTAAATATTTATGAATTTACATTACAGTTAAGTACATAACGGGCCTCGAAACAGTACTAACGTAAAAGGTCTTTGACATAATATCTGTTTTCCATGAGACTTAATCAAATCGTATAGAGGGGATTTAAGGCTTTGTTTCAATCAGGCTCTGGCGCCACGAGTTCGCACGGCGTTGACGCCGCAGCTGCCGGAAGAGCCGATGTACTGCTGAATGCAGTTCCCGTGCAACATCGATGCAATGTGTAGATTGCGCGCTTTGTTTTAATTCAATCTGATGGAACTCGCTTGAACGTAACGTGATCCATGTGAGCCTAGGTAGATACTCGGTAGAGTCACTTTTTACGTGAGAACTTCGTACTCACAATGTAGGTAGTATTTGTGTTCATCGAGGTATCTAGTATACCTACTTACACAATAAAAAGCTGCTAACTTACTGACAGCGCAAACTAATGTTACCACCACCTGCTTAGAATATTCCTAGAAGCGTGAAACTTTGTATAGAGCAGGGTTCCATACATAGATTGAAAGAGCAAGAAAGGTTTTTTCAAAAATATAGTTAAATACCTAGGTACCTACTTATGGTAAAATATATTGCGCTCCAATACCTAATCTACTGGAGAAGTACCTATACCTAGTTAGTTACCGACCTACTTATTGACGACAAACACATTTTGTGAGTTATACCTATTTCATTCTCATTCGGTCCATGATAGTGCCTTCTATAGGTAGAGGTAGGTAGATAGGTACTTGGTTAGGATTTAGTAGAAACTGGTTTAAATTGACCAAAATTATCACCGTCCGGTAAGAGAATTGAATAAGTGCTTTGGATCTTTTGACGGTTCACTGCGAATTTTGTAACTGGTTAAGTGCTTTTAAAGGAACATTTTCAGCAACGACAATTTTATTGTGTCTAAAGTATGAAGTAACGTACCTACTAATATTTAGTTCACTGAAGTGAAACAGACTAAAAATCTTACATCAACAAATCCAGAAAAACGCAAAATTAAACCGACTCAAAACCAATTAAACAAACCAATCAAGTTTTACTTTTCTTTTAGATGTGGTAATAATTTTATCTTAAAATATGCTTTAGGTGCGTATGGACTATGGACCTACAGACTGGTAAACACATTGAGACATGAGTGCAAATTGTATAGGTACATCATAACGCAGCGTGTTGTAAGCTATAAGTACTATACCTAGATAGGTAGGTAAGTACCTATATTTGCGGGGATATTGAAAGTGACCAAGATTTCTCGTTGAACTAGCTTGATCGTCTGATGTTTTATGCATGAGCAGTAAGTTTGATAAATAACGATGTGAAAAGTTTTAAAGTGGCCTATTTATTCTAAAATGCGCTAGGCGTTCAAACTTATCTTAGATCAGACACTTCTTTATGGTCCAGGTAGGTAGGTAACTGGTATTTTAATTGTATACATATAGGTGGGGAGCTATTCTCTAACTAATAAGTTTCTATTCATAAAAACAATATTAGGTAAGTACCTAAGCTAGTACTTGGAACCTACACCTATCCTATGATTCTCTGAGTAGAATCAAGAAAGAAATTGTTTGAACTCAAAAAGGTTTACGTATAACCTCTTTGTTTCTACTTTCTACCCGTAACTTAAAAGCAGAAGTATCAATTGCCTTTGCACACCTAGTAACTACTATCTATAGACAAAGATAATAATAAATGTTCGCGTTCTACGTTAAGTTAACATACTCTTTTAGGTACATTTAAATCTACGTTTTGTTTCCCATTGGTTTGATTACCTGGTAATAAAGTTACTGGAGAAGTACATTTAGTAAACATGTACCTACCTACTAAGATTGAAATCTCATTCATTCATGGACATTATGACTGTGACTCATTATGTAAATTTTACTCAATCATATCTACTATACACACGACAGACGTTTACGTTACTTAGGTACCTACGTCGGCCTAAAATTTCAATTATCGTTTAAGTGTATGGCATGAGTTCACCTGCATTCTTCATGTCGATGTCGTAAATAAGTAGATAATTACCTAGATGTCAAAAACCATATACTTACCTACCTAAGATGTGATTCATGGTTTCGTTCTTCGAATCGTATCTTAGTGTATCGGTTGCTATTAAAATGTCATTAGCGATATAAGAATTCTGTATTTAAGTGATGAGTGATGATGAATATTGATGCAGCTTCTGCCACGGAAAATTGTTTTCTTTAACAGGATATGACGTCATTTCTGTGACGTATTTTCATATGGGTAAATTAAATGATGTGAATGTGATGTGATTCATAATTAAATATGATACCTATATTGGCTTAGATACCTATATCCCCGACTTCGTCCGCGTAGACGTTTGAATTCTATATCAGAATAGGGCTCAGAATGAAATCAAAAATGGGTGACTACCTATAGAAAACAATTATTTGTTCGCAAATACCTGTTTGCGTGTCCTTGTAAATATACAATTTGTTAACAAACTTGTAATTCTTGAATGTCATGTCTAATACTTAGTTGATTAGTGGAACTAGCCAGTTGCTTTCAAGAGTTGAGGTATCTTTCCATAAGTACACGATGTACCTAAGTGTTTTTGTAAATACGGAACTATACTATAAACAATTACCGCCAAGGTTTAGCAGTTTTACTTATAAGAAGAACGTAGCTAACTTCTTATAAATTTATTATAGCACGTTCAGTTCGATACCATAAATAGTAAATATTCTCGCCATCTGTTAGCTACACGTACTTCCACTCTTTCTTGTTTGTATGATAATATATAATGTATGCTATTTGCTTTACCTTTATTAATTAATACCACGATTTAGTCAACGGTTCATATCCGCCATTCATTTAGATTTTTCTTAGACACCAATATCAATTAAAATCCAAATTTTGTAAGGCCCGTACGATCACCGGTTTTGCTTTCTAGGGACATACCTATTTGTACTCTAGTGGCTAAATAGCTTTCTATCTTTCGCAAGTTGCAACGAAAAGTCAAAGTTCGTAGCCATGTGTTGACCCTAGACAGATTTACTTACTCACTACAACTCTACTACCTATATAGTATCTACGTACTACCAGTTTGTGGTAATGAAGTGTCAAGGTAGTGCGGTACTACGACCACCGCAAGTACCTAGTGGCTGTTACTTGTGGCAATGAATGAGCGTAACTCAGTGTAAGGTACACAGTACATGAAATTCTATTAACTATTTAGATTTATTTTACTCCACCACAACCAAGCAGCGTGGTTGAGTATGCTTTAGTCTAGACTCAAGGCGGTCCCTGGTAGTAAGGCGAGACCCGTTCCGAT